>APFE031734307.1:51874-76835 GCA_000404065.3 Pinus taeda | reverse complement strand
AAAAATTGATAATTGAAAAATCAAAATTACGAGGTATTTTTCAATAAGATCAAATTATTAGTCAATAATAACAGAAATAAATACTAATATTTTTATTATAAAAAACATTTTTTTTATATAGCTCAACTTTATTAAATCAAAAGATATGAAATAAGTTGACTCAACTAATTAAGGTCAGCTCAATTACCTATTGCAATATCCTGTGGGGTAGCGGGATAATAATATTGTCCAAGAAGATTGTGAAAAATACATACACTCCAAACAAAACCAACTTTCTTGTCCCTCCATACAAACAAAGAGGGGTTCTATAGGTAAATTCATTACACAATAGGATAAAGAGTAGAATCAAATTTCAAAATAATTCCAAACAATGAGCACTTAGATTTGTAAAACTAGTAAGGAAATATAGGGATGGCAGTATGGAATTGGAGAAGCTATAAATTTAGTGTGACACATTAGAAATCAGAATAGTGAGACACTAGTACAACTATCAGAAAATTTTATTCCTCTGTGAGAAAAATTCGAGCGATTTCGATGTCAAAGTACTTTAAAATTTTATATATTTGAATATTCTGAAGAAAATATTATGTAACTTTTATTCAAGTGAAGAGTAAATCTTTTGAATTTAGGATATCATTATTATAATGTTAGAAAATGAAACATTAGGCATTGGAAGTTACTTGGTAAAAATTATTAAAATAATATGCATTCATAAACTTATAAAAATAATCTCTATTTTTCTAGTTTACTACATATTCTTCTTATTTCTTTGGTATTCTAATTGTATTTTAATCTATTAAGTATTAATAATACACTACATAAGTTTAATAAGTTTGTTAAAAACACTTATACTGTTGATTAAGGAATTTGAATTCATATGAGTTTTAAATTCACTTTTCCCCAACTATTTACCATTGTAGTAAAATATATAACAGTGAAATTACTTTGAGGAGTTAGATCAGTTAATTGAACCATTTTCTCTATGCATAATTCTAATGGGGAGGCCAATATAGGTCACAGACTCAAATTGGATTGAATATTTTGAGGTTACAAACTACTATTGAGAAAGAGGGGGGCTCCCACGAGATCTTCTTTGGAAAGTTTACATTAATAAATTAAATTCACACTATATGATGTCACATGATATTTTTAAATATTTTAAAGTGACCCCACCTATTTTTGTCGCATTTAAGAAAGTTAAGAACTCTATAAAATCCATAACAAAGGTATAAGCTTAAAATTGTTCTACTACTAGTAATAATTAATTGAAAGGTGAAATTCCTATGTAGTAGGAAAGGCTAAGTTTTCTCAACATATTCAATTTGTCTTGTGAATGGAATCCATAACAAAGATACAAGTTTAAAGGTGTTCTACTATTAGCAATACTTTTTATTTTTCTGTGTTGAATTGTATTATGTTCAAAAATGGGAGTTACATGATAGTACTGAAATTCTTAGGGTGGTCTCTCATAGGGGATACCCAACCAAAGCCAAAAAATGAACTCTTTGTAGAAAGGTACAAGAAAAATTAATGGAGTGGCCCAAAATTGTATAATAGAGAGTAGCAGGCCTAACTGGCTGAAAATAAATAGTAGGAACAAAAAACTAGTATTATGAGACCATGACATACAATCAAGCCAATGGGCGTAAATCTAGAGCACCATCCTGGATTGGATATTTTTTGTCTCCATTGTGCCCACCGTTGAGGGATGTATTTTGAAATGTTTCTCTATGTACTAAATTAATCAATCTAGGTCATTCATATGCTAGTGTAGATGACCAAGGCAATGGAGAATGTTTTCTTGATGCTCATGTTAGTCCAAGATAACTTTTTCCAGTAGGAAATTCTTCTACCAATTGATATAAGGATTAATGCACCGATGCTTATGATTGGATTACCCTCAAGGATCTTCCTAGGATCATTGACAGATAGATCAGATTAGCTTTAGCTGGCATAAAGAGAGATCTACATATCCATATCAACAAAATGATGATCAAAGTAGGAGGGAAGAGATTACCTGAGATCTTGATGCAGTGTTGCCAGAGAACGCAATGTAGCGGAGCGGAAGACCTCTCTCCTAGCTCGTAGATCAACACCTACATATAGACAAGAGAAGAAGTAATAATACAACATACAACCTTCATAATCAAAACAATGTTACATAAGGATATTGAACAACATGCATCTAATCTACTCATAAACTATGGAATTGCATCAACATGTAACTGAATCACAACATAAACACCATAGAGTACACAAAATAAATGAAGGTCTATATTAATAATATGAAAGAATTATTACAACCATCTGGTGAATCAAGCTTCCCTTACTCCATCTCATCTCTCTCTCTCCCTTCTTAACCTCATCGTAAACTAATATGTCTCATATAAAGTTTCCACAGCAAATAGGAAATCAGTCAAACCTTTCGACCTCTTTCACAATGCTAGAAGCCTCAAATATATATATAATGGGAGCCTAATCCTTGCCAACTCTCTCATGAGTTCCCTTTGGCAAAAGCTATCATGTTTCCTTTCTTTATTTCTCTTTCCCTTTCTATTACACTCTATTAAGAATAGAAATATCCTCAAACAGGTTGAAGATGGATGTTTCCTGCTTTTCAGGGTAACATATGAGTAAAAAGTGGGATATTATTCAATCAATCCGCTACTTTGACCTACTAAAACTCACCAAAGTTGATTAACGATGCCCCCTGGGGAACCACAAAGAGTTACCCTAGGGACTAATGCCCTTGGTTCATGCCTGGGGAGTGTTATAACTCTTCTTGCTAGTTCGTAGGGAGCATTACCCTAGCAAACCACATTATGAACTTGTTCAATCTTTCAGTCAAACTGTCTTTCTCTTCTAAGCTCATGAGGAGGTCATTTTCCTATATAACAAATGGCCCCTAAAGTGTGAGATCAAAGATGAAGACGATGGCTGAAATACTTTAGAATTGTTGTGTTGGAAAAAAGAGAGAGAGGATTAGAGCTTCGGGACTATGAGAAACCTTATACAACCACATATAGTAAGACCTAAAATCATGTCCTAAGTTAGGCATTCTCATGCTCACTAGCTATGTCAGAGTGATTTTTCAACAAAGGGGTATGACGATCATGTCCACCGATAAGTACAATGTGGAACTTCTGTCATAATAGGATCATCATGAGGAGCTATCTCCAAAAAATAATATACATATCCTGGGAGAGGAAACAAGGCTAAGTGTTGTAAGCCTCTACCCAAGGTCTTGATCATTGCTTCATCTTAAAAACATATTTCAACACATGTGAATAAAGGTATTGAGTTTGGAAATGAAATCATCTGATTATCAATCAATAATGAAAAATTTTAACAGACGTGAGTATGGCCACCGATAATTATGATGGTCCCCAAGATGCACAATACAATCTAGCGAGAGTGAATATAATGTTGTCATCAAACACTTGTAGAATCAATCAACTCGGAGCCAATAATGAAAACCTACAGTAAAACGTAAGGTAACATGAAACTAATGAATGCATGTTCCAAGGCACTAATACGTCTCTAGATTTTCTTCCTAGATAGAATGTTGAAGTCGTTGGAGGAGACCTGTGAAAAGGTAGGCAGTAAATTTTCCTAGATTAGTCAACACAAAATGATACATGAATGGTTGTTTTTTGAAGATACATTTTGAGCAATGGGTCAAATCGACAGAGGGTATGATGGAAGTATATGATTTATGATTGATATAGGAAGTAGAGGATAAAGTGATCCTTTGAACAATAAAAGGCATGAAACAAAGGTTTAACGAGGTAGCTCTAGACGCATGAACACCAAAGAGTGTTAGGATACAGGGATGTAGGAACATTAGAGTATATAGGCTAAACTCATAGGATGGTAAGGTTAATCTGAGAGGATGACAAAAAGGAGGTTTTTCTAAGCAAGTGTCATGTTCAAGGGAACAAATGTTGCCATAAAATATTTCCAAATATAGATATATAGCAATTGTGTTGTCAAATTTTTCACCATTTGATTCAATTTAATGAGTCTATAAGGGTTAGCTTTGTGGTATTTTCATATTTAGAGAGTTTGAAAAGATTGTAAAGAGAAACTCTGCAAGGGGTCCCTTTGTCATAGTTGTTAAGCGAGTGCGGCAAATATTTAATATTATACCCAACATAGTTCCTTTTTTGAAAGTTAGTCTATTGAGTCTAGATAAAGTGATAAACCTATGCTCAATAGAATTTTACCTCATTTTGTTATGAGTATGAGGGGACGAAGTAAACTCGATATTCTTCATGAGATTTTGATGAGTCACACGAAGACAAACTCAATAGATCTTCATCAAATTTTATCAAGTCAAACAAAGAAAACTCGATATATATATTTTAGTTTAATGAGCAAGGAAAAAGAGATAAAAGAACTTCTCATGCCTTCATCGTAGATTTAACGAGTCCTAAGAAGGGAAAAACTTAGGTATTATTCAATTTAAGAGTGAGAAAAGGTCTGAAAAAAGAAAGCTCTCATACTATCGTTGTAGGAGTTTTACAAGCCCGATGACAATAATTCAGGGATTTTTCAATTCAAGAGTGAGAAAAGATACCATAAAAGAAAGAACTCTTAGTGAATCAAACATGGTTGTTTCTACAATTCAGCACTTAAAATTCTTCATGAGAGCATAAGTAATATTGGCAGCATATCGAAATGGTGTATGATAAATAACTTAGGAATGAAAAGGTTTGGAACTATTCATTTTCACCATTTGAGTTATGTGAGAGTGTTCTAGAGTGAAACTAGAGCAAATCTTCCTTGAGTAATTATGAGAAATCTAGGTGAGCATTTTATGTGGTGTCCGTTCTAGGTAGATGATCTAACCCTTATTTTGCATTCCATTACCTTTTTCAGCTTCATTAGGGATGACATTTTTGTATTTTGGGGAACCCCTACACAATTTTTTGCTACTAACGTTGCCTCCTTGGCCTGGACGAGTGTTAAATTCCCTTCATGATCTGTAGTGGTGTATTATCATGTCCTATGGGCCCCAAGGGGGAGTGTTAGGCTATCTGGGCACATTTTAAAACCCTAATTCATGATTTCTCCATCATTTTGACTAATTTTTAGGTGATTTTGTGTAGGTTTTGAGCCATCATTATGAGTGTTTGGAGAGAAAGGGATCACGAAAGTGAATAAATACAAATGCTAAATGATCTAACATGCATACTCGCTTTTTGTATATGTAACTTGATGAAGTATTCAAGGCTTGAATTGATGAAGGGTTAGGAAGAACTTCTGTGATGGAAAATCCAACTGTGGGATGAACATGAAGGTGTGTTCCAGATCAGGGATCACGAGCGTGTAATTGAAATAGATGACATAGAATTTCTTATAGGTTTATGGTGCATAGGTGCATCAATACTATTTACCGGGGGTAGGATAGTGTTGATGCCTCGAAAATCGCTGCAACAACATTGGGGGATAACCACCCGGTCTGGACCTTAGTACAGCTCCTTTTCCGTTTGGAATGGTAGCTCCGACTGGATATAACGGGACCATTTTCCCGATAATGAATAAAAGGAGTGGATGAGTGATGAGTTATATGTTCTAATGATAGGTGGATAACTTAATTTATCAACAAAAATACGAAAAACTAATACTAATCTCGGGAACAACTATTCATTTGAAATGCAGTGTTTAATAATCCTTGTCTATTGACAGGCATGTAGATGACTCTGTAAAATAAACATAGATATTCATTCAAAGATTACTTCATCTAAATAGTTAAACAAAGTGATTAACACAAGATTACGTCATTTACCATTTATATCATTGATACATATATGATTGAAAGAAAACCATGCTATAAACAGCCAATAGTGGGATGCATAAAGGATGTTGTTAAAACACATATATATAAGCGATAATAGCAAGAGCGATCAAATGACAATTCATATAACAAGAATGAATCTAGACATAGATAATAGTACCATATGAGCTGCTAATCGATCCCAATATCAATCGCTATTTGAAATTCTTCCTTCAACGCAGAAATGCTTTCAAACAAAGACAATAGTGCACATTTGTATAAAAGCTTCCTTATCAAAATCAAAATGATTGGTCCAGTTTCATAAAAGAATATCCCTGAAGTACAATAGTGCAACTTGAGGGTTTAACTCATATACAAAACTTTACGACACTTTCTAAATGCATGAAAGGGTCTATAAATACTACTAAACTAAAAAATCTATGAAAACAAAATCCTACTAAATCGGCATCAATTAATACTATCTATCTTCTTGGGAGCGATCTGGCAGTCGGCGATGTGAATCATGACTCAGGCTGTTTGCCTTTAAACCTGAGTTGGCTTATCGCAAGCATTGGCTCCACTTCGGGAGGTCTGTTGAGGCGCGAACTGAGTTCGGCAGCAAAGATGGCATCCTGAATATCGAGGATAATATACCCGATCGCATCTGTGAGGCATTTGAGGGCGGTTCTCTGGCTGTGCGACTTCACTAAAAAGAACTAATAGGCATCCCATGTCAAACTGTTGATTCCCGCAATTAACCTTCCATTTTTCTCCAGCTCTGGGTAACGTGACTGCTCCAACATCTTCGTTGCTGTTAATTAGCCTTGAGTACATTGAGAAATCATGTTAGACAAGTAAAGAGTATTATTTACCAATTCAACCAGATTACTAGTGGTTGTCTTGCATCTTAAAATCACTCTTTCTGCCTTCATTAATTGAGATTGCCATTCTGTAAATAATATTTCTTTGCGCGATTCTAGGATCCTTGGTAGGTTAACTGCCTATCCCTGATCGGAATCTTGCCATTCCAAAAAATTTGTCAATATTTCTTTGGCTTGATCCAAATCTGTCCTTGCCTTTTCTACTTTTTCACTTATGGATGCCACTAATTCGCACAATGGTTCTGCCTGGGTGATTTTCTCACACAAAAGCTTCATCTGATTTATCAATCCTTTGTTTAATTGAAATGCCTCTGATTTAAACTCATTTATCTGGGGGAGCTTCTTTGTTTGCCCAAGTTGAGCTGATAATTGAGCAATCTGCTCATCTTTGGATTTCAGCATTTTCTCAGTTGATGCTTTTAGTTGCACCAATGCCTCCGATAGCTCCTTTTGCTTTTGGACTGCACTGTCGTCAATCCTCTGTTTTTCTTCCTGCAATTTCTTAGTCAGCTGATTTTTTATTTGTTGTTGTACTAGCAATTGATGTTCTGCCTGCTCTACCTTTTGTTGCACTTCCGATAATTGTGCCTATAGCGAAAAGATATCCTGATCTTTTGTCTTCAATAAACTGCTCACCTCCGATGCTTTCTCTATTGTCGCTGTCGAATAAGCTCTAGCATATTGCGATAGCTTTGTCAAATCATCAGAGGGATCAAATTCCTCTTTCCATAGCACATTGCCCGTTATGGTTTGTTCTAGGAATAAAGAAGGTTGATCAGTCCTTCTCCTCTTCCTTTGTTGTTTCACTACAGCTTTATGCCTTGGGCTATAGAAGATGTCCAAGGGAGGAATCTCTTCAATCTGCAAAATGACTTCGCCGGAAGGATCCTTTGGGATTATTTCCATTTCTTTTGATTTGGGTGGGTCGTTGGTTTCACCTGAAACCTGCTTCGAAGTCGCCTCTTTTGTATTGACTTCTTTTGAAGTCTCTTCATCTTTAGATCATTCCAGATTGCCGATAATCGAAATAAATTGCTGCCATTCCTAGAGCAATTTCGGATCAATCTGTGTATCTTCATTTATGTTTAAACTGCTCTGTTCTTGCTCTTTCGCATGGGTCTCTTCTTGTCTTTGCTCATGCACTTCCTCCTGTTTCTTTGATGCAATAGGAGGTTCTTTATCAAGTCGCTGCTCAGGCTCGCTTGATTCTGTTGTTGGAGTCGTCGCTAACAGGTCGAGAGGCAGAGTTTGCAACCTCTGCTCTGTAAGTCTGTTGAATTCGACTAGCCCTTCATCTTTGTATTCAATTATGGCGAGCGATTTAACTTGATACATTGACTTGGCCGATGCGAAAAAGTCCTCAAATATGTCTTCTTTATGCTCAAACTTGGTCCATTTGGCCTGTTCGAGTGCATTATAAGCGACTTTGTTTGGATCGAATCGCCTGCTCGGTAGAGTTGCCAGGGTTAGTGAATTTATTTTCTCAGCTTCTTTCTCTGCATGTTTGAAATCATGCAGAGTGTAGATACCAATTCTCAAAGGAAAAGAAGGCCAGACATGCTTCTTAGCTTTCTTCAGAGTTTGTGTAACCCCATCGATGATGATCTGATAGGCTATTTCCCTAGCTAGTAGTTTATCAGGGATATATAGAGGAAGAACGTGGGATGGTGGCTCCGACTAGATATAATGGGACCAATTTCCCAATAATGAATAAAAGGGGTGGATGAGTGATGGGTTGTCTGTTCTAATGATAGGCGAATAACTTAATCTATCAACAAAATAAGAGACTACTACTACCGGGGAACCTTTTTCTTTGTAATGCAGGGTTTAATGTTTTGTCTATTCAGGCATGTGATGCCTCTGTAAAATAAACATAGATATTCATTCATTCAAAGATTACTTCATCTAAATAGTTAAACAAAGTGATTAACACAAGATTATTGCATTTACCATTTATATCATTGATACATACATGATTGGAAGAAAAGCATACTATAAACAGCCAATAGTGGAATGCATAAAGGATGTTGTTAAAACACATATATATATGCGATAATAGAAAAAGCGATCAAATGACAATTCATATAACAAGAATGAGTCCAGACATAGATAATAGTACCATATGAGCTGCTGATTAATCCCAATATCAATCGCTATTTGAAATTCTTCCTTCAGCGCAGAAATGCTTTCAAACAAAGACAGTAGTGCACATTTGTATAAAAGCTTCCTTATCAAAATTAGAATGATTGGTCCAGTTTCATAGAAGAATATCCCTGAAGTACAATAGTGCAACTTCAGGGTTTAAGTCATATACAAAACTTTACGACCCTTTCTAAATGCATGAAAGGGTCTATAAATACTACTAAACTAAAAAAATCTATGAAAACAAAATCCTACTTAATTGGTATCAATTAACAATATCTATCTTCTTGGGAGCGATCTGGCAGTCGGCGATGTGAATCATGACTCAGGCTGTTTGCCTTTAAACCTGAGCTGGCTTATCGCAAGCATTGGCTCCACTTCGGGAGGTCTGTTGAGGCGCGAACTAATTTGGGCAGCAAAGGTGGCATCCTGAATATCGAGGATAATATACCCGATCGCATCTGTGAGGCATTCGAGGGCAGCTCTCTGGCTGTGCGGCTTCACTAAAAAGAACTAATAGGCATCCCATGTCAAACTGTTGATTCCCACAATTAACCTTCCATTTTTCTCCAGCTCTGGGTAACGTGACTGCTCCAACATCTTTGTTGCTGTTAATTAGCCTTGAGTACATTGAGAAATCATGTTAGACAAGTAATGAGTATTATTTACCAATTCAACCAGATTACTAGTGGTTGTCTTGCATCTTAAAATCACTCTTTCTGCCTTCATTAATTGAGATTGCCATTCTGTAAATAATATTTCTTTGCGTGATTCGAGGATCTATGGTAGGTTAACTGCCTGTCCCTGATCGGAATCTTGCCATTCCAAAAAATTTGTCAATGTTTCTTTGGCTTGATCCAAATCTGTCCTTGCCTTTTCTACTTTTTCACTTATGGATGCCACTAATTCGCACAATGGTTCTGCCTGGGTGATTTGCTCACACAAAAGCTTCATCTGATTTATCAATCCTTTGTTTAATTGAAATGCCTCTGATTTAAACTCATTTATCTGGGGGAGCTTCTTTGTTTGCTCAAGTTGAGCTGATAATTGAGCAATCTGCTCATCTTTGGATTTCAACATTTGCTTAGTTGATGCTTTTAGTTGCGCCAATGCCTCTGATAGCTCCTTTTTCTTTTGGACTGCACTGTCGTCAATCCTCTGTTTTTCTTCCTGCAATTTCTTAGTCAGCTGATTTTTTATTTGTTGTTGTACTAGCAATTGATGTTCTGCCTGCTCTACCTTTTGTTGCGCTTCCGATAATTATGCCTGTAGCGAAACGATATCCTGATCTTTTGTCTTCAATAAACTGCTCACCTCCGATGCTTTGTCTATTGTAGCTATCGAATAAGCTCCAGCATATTGCGATGGCTTTGTCAAATCATCAGAGGGATCAAATTCCTCTTTCCATAGCACATTGTCCGTCATTGTTTGTTCTGGGAATAAAGAAGGTTGATCAGTCCTTCTCCTCTTCCTCTATTGTTTCACTACAGCTTTATGCCTTAGGCTATAGAAGATGTCCAAGGGAGGAATCTCTTCAATCTGCAAAATGACTTCGCCGAAAGGATCCTTTGGGATTATTTCTGTTTCTTTTGATTTGGGTGGGTCGTTGGTTTCACCTGAAACCTGCTTCGAAGTCCCCTCTTGTGTATTGACTTATTTTGAAGTCTCTTCATCTTTAGATCATTCCAGATTGTCGATAATCGAAATAAATTGCTGCCATTCCTGGAGCAATTTCGGATCAATCTGTGTATCTTCATTTATGTTTAAACTGCTCTGTTCTTGCTCTTTCACCTGGGTCTCTTCTTGCCTTTGCTCATGCGCTTCCTCCTGTTTCTTTGATGCAATAGGAGGTTCTTTATCAAGTCGCTGCTCAGGCTCGCTTGATTCTGTTGTTGGAGTCGTCGCTAACAGGTCTAGAGGCAGAGTTTGCAACCTCTTCTCTCTAAGTCTGTTGAATTCGACTAGCCCTTCATCTTTGTATTCAATTATGGCGAGCGATTTAACTTGATACATTGACTTGGCCGATGCGAAAAGTCCTCAAATCTGTCTTCTTTATGCTCGAACTTGGTCAATTTGGCCTGTTCGAGTGCATTATAAACGACTTTGTTTGGATCGAATCGCCTGCTCGGTAGAGTTGCTAGGGTTAGTGAATTTATTTTCTCAGCTTCTTTCTCTGCATGTTTGAAATCATGCAGAGTGTAGATACCAATTCTCAAAGGAAAAGAGGGCCAGACGTGCTTCTTAGCTTTCTTCAGAGTTTGTGTAACCCCATCGGCGATGATCTGATAGGCTATTTCCCTAGCCAGTAGTTTATTAGGGATATATAGAGGAAGAACGTGGGGCTTGGCTTGACTACCAAAAACTTTGATATAAGTGAACTTTTCCTCTTCGAACCAACTCCGTATGGAAGTTAAATAAATCCCTTCTTGGTAGGAAATCTTAGGGGCAGGCTTATTGAAAATAGAATAATGAATGAGCAACATGAAACCATTGCAAATTTGATACAAATGGTGTTTGCAGTTGGACTTCCACAACTTTTGATGGTATATGTGGACAGGTGCGGGGTCTTGCGACGTCCACCTCCATCCGAGCACAGGAAATTCAGAATTAAAACACAAGACATCTAATACATAGGCACTGTAGTAAAATGGGGGAATGAACCTTTTAGTGACGTGGGACTTGAATCTAAACTCATGAATTGCAGATGCTAACTTATCGGACAATATATCTTCCCAATCCATTATTTCACCACTACATGTCGCCTCCATTAAGGGGACCATTTATATTGTAAAATTGGTCGAATCATGTAATCCCCACAATCTGCACATCATTATCCCAGCATAGCAATAAGGAGAGCATAGAGAATCGAGCAAGTACTTACCCGAAGATTCGTGCTTGTGCTTTGCTGGATTTTGTCTCCAACCTCAAATGGGCTCGGATTCAGTCTCATTCTCAGCTCGGAATTTCTCCAGGAATGCCGTGTTATATTTCTTCTCTGCCTCCGGCAAATGATACATTTGCCTTAAATCCTCGGCTCGAAAGGAACCGAAAATTCTCCCATTTGTGGTGCTGAATGTTCTGCCGGTAATCGGGATTTCCTGAATCGCCCATCTAACCACATCTGTATATGGGAGGATTTTCTCCCGAGCTGCTATTTGATGAAGAAAAGAGTTGGCTAAATTGCTTAGATTAGGCTAGCCTCGGATTTGCTAGTGCTGTTGGCTGAGACTTGTATCAATGTCACCCTTAGCTCTTCGGCTTCGATCAGATTATAAGTGCCTTGCCAAGTAGTTCTGACAAGTCCTAGGCATGTAGTGTCCGATATCAGACCTTTCTTTTTAGTACTTGGATCAACGACAGGTTTCCCTGTGGCTGGCGAAGCAGAAGCCATTGTGGTTTTCTTGGATTCTTCCCCATTCTGCTTAAATCTATTTCTGCGGAAGAATTCTGCACAGAGATGATAATGGACGTAATACAGAAAATGATAGCGTAGATCGAATAGACTGAGATATATATTGATGAATGCATGGCGAACGATTGACTTAAGGTGGCCTCGGATAAAATCTGTAAAAAGATCTCAGGCTTAGTGTTTCATTAAATGGCCGTTAAGACCTGTCAAGCCTATCAATGCCCGTCAATTCTATTAATGGACGAATGATTTATTTGAAGCGTTCCTTGGGTGTTTTGGCGGTTGAGCACGGATGAATGGCTCTTCTAAAGATAAGGCCTTAAATACGAATAAATCGTATTAAACCCGCTTTAATATTTCCTTCGAAATTTGCACTTTTTTGGCTTTATCGCAATCAGGCGTCGGGGGAAATAATAAATCGTTATATTGGTTCCATTTGGAATCCCCGATCACCAATAGCGATATTGCATCGCATCGGGAGTAGCGAGTGGGGCAGTTTAAAAGCATGCATAGTTGATTTCCGATCGCCGATAGAGATATCGCATCACATCGGAGCACAAAAGGAGTTTTAATTGCGCCAATTCATTATCGTCGATACCCGATAGCGATATCGCATCGCATCAGAGCAAAAGGGGGCTTTAATTGCGCTAATTCATTTATCGGAGATAACCAATAGCGATTTCGCATCGGAGAAAACCAATAGGTCCTTAAGTTCTATTCCCTTTGTCATTGCGATATGCGATCTTGCGATCGCTTTATCGCAATGACAAAAGATTAATCATTTATGTTAAGGATTTTGATTGGTTTATTCGAAAAGGTTTTTTGGTAATGCTTTATTTTATTTTTTCAGACCTTTTTGAATAAAGCTAAATTGATACCAATTAAAACCAAAACTAAAAAATGGACCCATTTCATATTATGGTTTTGGGATAATAATGATATGAAATGGGGGGTTGTTGTAGGGCACAACACATACCTACATCGACTGATGATCAATTCAGTGATGTTGTACATTATGTACTAGGGGCATTGGAACTAGATGTCTCCTTCATGACCACTTATGAGTTGTGATCAAGGAATCAGAAGATAGTTCGTTGTCTTGTGTCAACCTCGTTAAAAAATGAAACCAAGGATGTGAGCATAGTTCCTTGTCTTGTGTCTAGCTCTTTTAAAAATGAAACAAGCTCCCAAGTTCTAAGTTGAGACTTTCACTTGAACCTTCATTCCATCCACCTAATAGCCATGAGTAGTCTACTTAGGTGAATGTAATGAAGCTTGGGGGGCATGCACCTAATGGTAAAGATAAGTTTCCCTGTAGGTTATGTGATTGGTCTATCACACCATTGACCTTTGTCTATTTGAACGAAGCCAAATAGGTGTTGGATAACCATCCTACTTCACCGCAGTGACTTCCATCTGGTTACAAGAGACTCTCCTTTTCATCATGTTGAGGGCATGCAAACCATTTTCAAGTGTAGTTTCTCCATTTCGAGCTTGTGTAAAAATGAAACTGAAGCCAAGCATAGTTTGCCCATTTCAAGTTTGTGTAAACATGAAATGAAATCCAAGCATAGTTCCCATGGTTCAAGCTTGTCTAAAAATAAACCCATTTTTAAGCTTTAAACCCTTGCAATTGCCATTATGTCAACCTTTTGAGCCTTGGTTTTTTTCATCTCATCACGACCATCTCTTCGACCGATCATATGCTTTCACTTGGTTGTTTTACCCTTTTGAGGAATAGTTACAATGAGTGGTTTTATTAGCCAACCTCTTCACAAAAATCAACATGTTTTGAGAAGTTTCAAAATCACCAGAACGAGTTGCTACCCTCAACACCACTCATTCCTCAAAATAGAGTCCTCTTTAAACCCTTTTCAAACTTGTTAAACATGAAAATATCATCGAGCGCTTGTCCTATCCAGCTCATTAAAGTGATTTGAAATGTTATCCGTCCTGTATTGTTTTATCCTTTTTGTGACCTGAGGGATTATTTTATGAAAGAGAACTTATGGACTTTTCTTTTCGTCCCTTTTCAAACTCTCTAAAAATTAAGAAGAACGAGTTATCCTTATTGTTAAACTCATTAAAAAAATAGTGATAATCTTGTCCATTTAGACGAGACTGAGTTTCACTATCACTAGACTTGTTAAAACATTAAGTAGCGACAAGTTTGCTTGAAGGGTGAATTATAGAACAAGCATATGTTATCCTCCTCAAGATTGACAAAAATAAAGAGGTATTGGTTAGCAATGAATGGGGAAAAAGGGAAAAAACTTGAAGAATTTATGGTAGCAAGTCTCTCTTGAAGATGGAGCTTTCACTTCATCACCATCATTGAGTTGGATTGGGTTATTTCATTCACCAGTCATCTCACCATTGGTCTTTCATACCATCCATATTTTGGGGTTAACGCTACCAATTCATCTCAGTGTCGTTGACATGTTCAAGAGAAGCCATTCAGTTGAGAAATCACCATCCAGTTAATGTCTCATCCACTACAATACCTCCAACCTTCATTTTTTTCATGATCGCCATTCATAAACCTTATGTCCTCAGTTCATTTTCACCTTCATAAATTATTTTCTTCATTTCATGTCGTAGATGTGGGATGCATCAAGGCCCTCCTATGACAAGTCACTTCTTGTTGACACCAGCTCATTATCCAAGAAGTTGACTTACAAACACCCCTTTCAGTGCTTTGAAGCTTGCATACATCAATAGCAAGTTTCTCACTTCCGGCGACATGTTGACATCAATTGATCTGATAATCACCCTATGAGTGCCATCAGTTGAAGATTTGTTAAACAAAAGTTATTACAGAATCATGTGCTGGTGTGTGTGTTCTGTGTTATTGAAACAACATATCGATCGAATTTCCAATACACAAACATTTTAAATGGAAAGACAACAAAGAAATACAGTAAGCAACACTAGACACAAATAGTTTTTAATAAGGATCTCACCCTATTCTCCAGACTGTAGAGCTATAAAAAGCATCTCTTTCACCTCTATTTACCTCACATTAATATGTCAATCCGGGAACGTCTTGCTATTCCAAAGAGTGTCTCAGTCTGAGGCTTAGAATTTGTTAGAGTAATTCTTGTAGTACAGCGGTTTAAAACTACAAGAGTAAATGGCTGTGTGTCTACAACTTAACTACTTCAAAAGGCTAAATTACACAAAGAAATGCATCAGTCAAGGGTTCGATAGCAATAACCCATCCCTTTCGTAACTGATGAGAACAGATCAGAGGTCTGGGAGCCAGGTAGTAGATGCTAACGTTCACTACAGCCTGAGATAATCCTTAATAAATAGAAATGAAATGGCAAGTAAAGAAAATAGAAATGAAATAAAATAACACATCAGCCAAGGGTTCGGTAGAAATAACCCATCCCTTTCATAATTGATGGGAACATATCAGAGGTCTGGGAGCCAGGTAGCAGATGCTAATGCTCACTATAATCTGAGATCGTCCTTAATAAATAGAAATGAAATGGCAAGGAAAGGAAATAGCAAATCAGCAATCTTGAAATGGAACAGCATTCATAAATGGAACAACATTCAAAAATGGAACAACAACTGAAATGGAACAGCAATTTAGAAATGGAACAACAATTGAAATGGAACAGCATTCAGAAATGGAATAGCAACTGAAATGGAACAGCAATTCAGAAACAAGCAGTAACCAAGTTCATCGAGCTGTAACTCTTTTTAATCACGCGAATCCAAACATCAATCCTTCGCTCTTAAATATATACACATACTATGGAACAACACTACCTATAGATCCAATATGGAACAATACTAAAAACCATATAAACACAACGTGTTTAATCTGACTCTATTATTGCTCTAAATAAAAGCATATGATTGCATCAAAAGATGGAAACAGTAACATTCAAGGATTCAATAATCATGTGAAATCAGAACCTTCAAGATAAATGCTGTAAAACAATCGCATAAAACTCTGTAATGGAATGACAGTATTCTGTAGAGATTAACCATATTATACCAACACTTAAAGGATTGATAACATGATGCAGTGTCAATACAAGACTTTTGTTTGCAGGAACATTAAATGAGTTAAACCCAACAGAGCATGTAACATAAACATTATAAAACACAACAGATTACCAGATCACGTCAATAAACAAACCACACAGAAACCACGCATAATGGTACAAGAGTAAGTGTCCTCTAGGGCCGGGCCCTTAGCCTCCAGGGGTACACCACTTAAGATTGATCCTGGCTCAAAGATAGAAGAGTAACCAAGTCTGTATTAATGCATGAAGTAAAATTACAGTAACTCAAGTCTTTAATAGAACATAACGATCATAGTCTTGATCTTTCTTAAAAGAAATAATATAAAGTCCTCCCCCCTAGCCAACAACGATATCCCTTATATAAGGATGATGACGGAGATATCTAGATACAAAAATAGATAAAACAGCGATCCCTCAGGATCTAAGATCCTGAGGGATTCGCAGAATCATTAATCCTGAGTCACTTCTTTCTTTTTCTACGCTGAGCTAGTACCTCCGCTTCCTTTCCTGGGTTAGTCCGTTTTGATATGGTTTGCACGCGGTCTCTCGTCGAAGGGACAACAGTTAATTCATCTTTGTCTTTTCCTTTAGGATGACCACTGTCCGTTTTTCCTTCTTCCTGTACATGGGAATGACAATTATCAGCGTTCTCTATTAATCTCACATATTTCGTTATAATTATTTATTATTATCTAAGTTTCTAATGCAAAAAGGCTTATAAGTCCTAATGAAAAGATACTGAAATAATCATCAAAACATACCTTCTTTGATACTCCACACGCCCCCCATCTTACCCTTTTTCATGGCCTCATGAAAACATTGTAGTTGACATGCAAGGTAGTGAGTGAGTAGGCTGGAGATGGAATCTTGTGTGAGGGCCTATAGCCATGATGCAAAACTAAATGATCAAAGAAATGGCCTGTCTAACCCTCAGACATCTCATACAGGGCTTGGTATCTAGGTGCAGGATGCCAAATGATTGGCCTCCGGAACCTATATCGTAACCAGGATGGCCCTACCCTCAAAACAATTTTTCCATAGAGGGGAAATCAGTTAGCAGCAAGTTTAAAATTCTCATACTTAAATGGTTCTCTGAGCTGTATATTCGGATTCGATATTTGATATCGAAATTTAGCTGCTTCAATGGCAGGGTCTTTAATAGAGGAAAAGTATTGAAGTCACTGCCGAATGATTGCTTCATGCATGGGTCCTAATGCTTCAATCACTCCTGGAGCCTTCATGAGATTTCTATGTCTCCTCCATAACTGTTCTAGGTCCCTAGGCTCAGCTCTTACCCATAGATCTAATCTGTTTTCTTGTCTTTGAAAAGCGTTGTAGGTTTTAAGCCATTTAATTTGATTGACTGCAAATGAGATAAATGCTTGGAATTGAATGTCCCCAACAAAAGGGCCAGGGTTCAGTTCGGTCTCTTGTTCTAGTACAAGGTTATGCAAGTAAAATTCACACAATAACCTCTGCACTTTTACCCCATAATGTTTACAGAAATTTATGAAATCATCTATATTGTTAATTTGTATGGGAGCACTTGCTTTAACAACCTTTATTTTCAATTGTAAATACCTTTCCATTAGAAATAGGGCATAATTCTTGGCAGGGGCTCTACATGCTAGGACGTCATTGTATACAGAACACAAGGTATCCATCTACTTAATAACTACATCTAATCTACGAGTTACCTTTGCAACTTTCTCTTGCTCCCTTCGCCATCCTTTGAAAGCTTGGCTTTCGGATAAGTTGACGTTCCTTAGCTGCTGCTATAGTTCTTCATATTTTTCTCGGGGGACCGTTTGCTCCCTAAGATTTTCTGCTTCTTGCTGGGCCTGCTTCAAACCTTTGTGAAGGGTTATCATTTTCAGATCGTTTTTCCATGTAGCTGTGGAGGCCGGGAGCTTTACCTGAACTTTCTTATTGCGCTACTTCGAGTTCAGAACCCTTATTACTCCCAAAGGTGGTGCCTCCGTCTGAACTATCTTATCATCCTTTTCAATTTTAACACGAACACCAGCCCACTGATGTTCCTTTTCAATTGGAACAAAAGTCTTCTTTTCAGCTTCATTTGGAATAATAGCTTGGATTTTGTCAGGGTTTTGAGCAGTGGGATGGATTCTATTCCTCCACTTCTTGCCCTTAAGGGATTTTACTACTGTGGTCAGAATTTTTCTTCCTGAAGTCCCTTTTACTATTTCCCTTGCCTTTAGAACCCTAATTTGCTGGTGAAGCTGGACTATTCTGTTCAACAATCTCTGCTGTTCCTTTCGTAATTCCCTTATTTCCGGCATTTCTTCAGAAGGAACAGCAGGTTGTTTACTGCGGTTTAGACTATGGCTAGCTTCTTGATTTTCTCCCTGGGGTGGCTGTTCCAAGGTAAGAACCTTAATTGGCTCTGTTATTCCTTGGGCTAACTCTTCTTCTGCCCTTATTTCCTCCGCACTTTCTTCTGGTGCCTTCTAATTAGGAACGGGTTGTTCCTGCTTAGCATTTTCTGATATCTTCTCATTATGAACAGACAAATTTTCTACTTCCACCTCTTCTGCATGCGATTCCTCGAGTGCATCTTTCTCCTGGGGTTTCTCTACGGCATGTAGGTTCGATGGACTCAGTGGTTGGGCATATTCGCCCATATTGGCCGAAATTTTGGCCAATTCATCTTTCCCCTAACGGGTCTTGTAATGGGCTACCTTCCTGCTGTTCCATTCCTTCCTCCTGCTCAGACTGCTCGGCTTCTCTTTCCTCGTCTCCTTCCTCTTCAGATTTCTCATCTTTTTCTTCTTCTCCTTCTGCAGATTACTCTGCCTCCTCTTCTTCTTCTTCTGTTTCTGCCTCTGTAGACTGCTCTGCTTCCTCGTCATCTTCTTCTTCTGTTTCTGCTTCTGCAGACTGCTCTACTTCCTCGTCGTCTTCTTCTTTTGTTTCTGCCTCTGCAGACTACTCCACTTCCTCATCGTCTTTTTCTTTTGTATCCTCGCTTGGGATTTTCTCATCTTTGATTTCTATTGTTTGACTCGTGCCTTCCTGGGGCTTCTCCAACCCCCCTCGTAGCCATGTGAGCCGGGCCGACTTTCTACGTTTTTCTGGTTGTTCGGGTGTGTTGGTGTCATGTTTCCGTTTTCCAGATTTCTTTCATTTTTCAGGTTGCTCTGTTGTGCAAGTGTCCTGCTTCCGTTTTTCTGAACATTGGAGTGTGCTAGTAACTTGTTTTCCTTTTTTCGGACGCTTGGATGTGGCCACTCCTCCATTGATGATGGTAATTAGTTCTTCCCAGCTGCTTTGCTGCTGGGTGAGACTATAGTTAACTATAAATTGAATTAATCCGTGGTGGCTGACGACTGACTCTACATGTTGTGCTCTTTTCATACTTCGTGCAACGTCATGAAGTAGTGAATTCAACAATGCAGGTAAATTCACATAACATTTTTGTTTTAAAACAGCTAGGAGTTTAAGATGTCGTGGTCTTACCACGTCTTTTCGGCCTTCACAGGTGATGTAGCTTTGGATGATTTTTTCTAATTCTGCCCATGGCTCTCCTAGCATTGCTGGGAACACCCATTTTCCTCGAATTGTCAAGCTCTGGCCCTCGTTCTGAAAGATTTCTAAAATCTTCTACAGCCTTTCCTTCTTTATCGTCCATATTGGTCCAGTGGCTGGCAGTCCGGAGACTTCTGCTATTGTCTCGTCGGTGACTGCTATTTGTCTTCCTGTTATTGTGGAGTAGTCTTCCTGCAGATTTTGTAAGAATTCAATCGCTACTGTTTCATTGGACTCCTTCAGGCGGTTGAGATAGGTCAGCCATCCTGCTTTTTTCAGGATTTTCCGGGCTGCAGCCGAAACAGTTAACACTTGCGGTTCTCGGCGAACTGACCTTCCTCCCATAGTTTCACTACACATTCTCAAAGGAACGACAACTGTTTGTTGTTACACAGAGAAGCTGATGGTGTATTACTTGTTCAAATTCTAATGCTACGGTGTATGTAGTGGAGATGGATTTGAACAACAACTCATGCAGAAGAAAAAAAAATAGAAAAAGATAATACAGTTGAGCCGTGATGTGCCCGAGTACACAATTTCTCAAATGACGGACTGACACGTGCTCTGGGGAATGATGAGGTTACCCTCCCCCCCCGCAATGTGATAGGCTGTCCCAACCATCTAATAAAGGAGAAGCGCCTGTTCTGTCGCAAGGTCTTTATGGAACAACGTATGGCAATATGCCATGCTTACAAAAACAACCTATTACTGAAATCGAGGTATAAAGTTACATCGCTTGAATACGTAAGAGACTGTGGTGATTTGACGGAAGTTCGGGGATAAGACATTTGCCGTAAATAGAGAGTCTCATGCGGTCACTGTCACTAGTTCTGTAATGATTGGTGATAATATATAGTTATGCGTTATATGGTTGGGTAATATTATATAATTAATTACCACAACATAAGAAACAAGAGGATGCAATCTTCTTACCTATTGGTGTAAAAATGCGACTTCAATACCATTAACAATGCTCTGCTACCGACAGGTGTCCATAACCTTGGCAGAGTTGTTTGTTTCACCCCTGGAACCACAGTCCTTTGTGTATGCTAGGAAATGTTGTGTAATGTCAAAGTGTAGGCCATTATGCTGGCTTGGTGACCAGTTAGTTATAGTGCCATTCACGAGGGCGGAGCGAATAGTGGGCAGGCTGGCTCGTGATGAGACCCCCTGTTCCAAGGGTTGTTTGTTTGATATACCTTTTGGACCATTTCCCAGGCGTGGTGGCTAGAGTGGGAATTCCACTTTGCTTCCGTCCTGATGATCATGGTAGGCTAGCTCGTAATGAGACTTCCTATCCTGCAATTTGACAATTTAGAAATCATGTTTTGCTTCCTTTATTCTTGTTTTTCATAAAGAGCCTTTCCTATTTATACACAAAGGGTGGTTCAACACTCCTTAATAGTAGGAATGGTGGAAGAAGTCTTAATATCCCAATAGAAAGGTATAGATCCTTTTCTCTTATTGCTAAATGATAATCAGAGAGGATTAAAAAAGGACCATCATGATACAGATAACTAATCAGAACGGAATTAGTAGAGCAATGGCAGCAAAAGATTATGAATAAGCATGTCTTTCCTTGCGTTCTTTCACCAATTCAAGGCGGTCCCTTATAAAGATAGCGATTTATGATTGACTAATTTCCGTATGTTGTGTTTTTGTTCCCATTACATAAGTTCATAGTCGTATTAAAAAAGACTTGAAAAAACATTAGTAATAAGCATCCTTAATTTAGAATAGAAAAAGGAACAAACTTTTTCACAAGGATAGCAAAATCATATAACTAGTGTTCCTTTCGAGGAAGGGCACAGCAACAGTTCACAAATGCTGTCCGTTTGGAGAAAGGAACAGTAAAATTGAACAAGTGCCATTCCTTTGAAAAAGGAACAACAAAAATCTAAAAGTGTTATTCCTTTTGGAAAAGGAACATCAAAAGTCAAAAGTGTTGTTCCTTTTGGAAAAGGAATAGCAAAAACACACAAGTATCGTTCCTTTGGAAAAGGAACAGCAAAAAGCACAAGTGTTGTCCTTTTGGAAGAGGAACAACAAAAATCACAAGTGATGTTCCTTTTGAAAAAGGAACAACAAAAACACACAAGTGTCGTTCCTTTTGGAAAAGGAACAACAGAAAGAAAAAGTGTTGTCCCTTTTGGAAAATGAATAGCAAAAATCAGAAGTGTTGTTCCTTTTGAAAAGGAGCAGCAAAAATCAGAAGTGCTATTTGTTTTGAAAAGGAACAACAAAAATCGGAAGTGTTGTTCCTTTTAAAAAAGAACAGCAAAAACACACGTGTTTGAAAAAGGAATAGCAAAAATCAGAAGTATTGTTCCTTTTGGAAAAGGAACAGCAAAAGTCACACAAGTGTTGTTCTTTTTGGAAAAAGGAACAACAAAAAGCAAAAGTGTTGTCCTTTTTGGAAAAGGAACAACAAAAATCACAAGTGCTTGTTCCTTTTGGAAAAGGAACAGCAGAAAACAAAAAGTGTTATTCCTTTTGAAGAAAAGGAACATCAGAAGTAACAAAACCTATATACAAAAATAATTCAAGAGGCTATGTACAAATTGTAAGGAAAAGTAAATTTCTTAGTGAGTTACAGGTGAGGAAGACTTGTCTTCCTCCCCTAAGATCTCCATATCTGAATCTTGTCATAGCTATTGGCAGAAGGACTCCCGAGTAAGTGGTTTGTGATAGAGACGGACTCGATGGTCGTTTTCCTTAAAGGTATATCCAAAACCATCAATAGTAATCAGGGTAAGGATACGATTGTCATGAACTTTTTGGATTTCATATGGTCCCAGCCAACGAGTTTGGAGTTTCCCGGGGAAGTCCTGAAACTTAGAGTCATATAAAATAGCCCAGTATCCTTCGTGGAAGACTCTATTTTTAATGAGAGCATCATGCCATTTAGCTCTCTGTTGCTGTATTAGGACAGTGTGTTGAAGTGTAGAGAACCTAATTTCATCTAGTTCATTGATCTGTTGTAGTCGATTAGTCTGTGCCTCAGTTAAGTCTAAACCAACTTCTTGTGCTATTCGTAATGTCTCGATTTCAAATTCTATAGGAAATATATGTTGTTTTCCAAACATTAGCTGGTAAGGTGAGTGACCAGTGGTGCTTCTCCATGTTGTTTTATAGGCCCATAGTGATTCAGGTAGTGTGGCAGCCCATTCGCATCTATGTGATGCAACTATTTTTGTTAAAAATTGTTTCTATTATCTTATTGTTGCTTTCTACTTGCCCATTTTCTTGTGGGTGATATGGGGTGGTAATTTTATGCTGGACATGATAGTTGTTGAGTGTTGCAGTTATTCTATTCCTAGCAAACTGTGGCCCTCCATCTGTAATTATCTCTCTAGGAATGCCATAGCGTACAAATAGATGGAGCAGGAACTGTATAACAGATTCTTCTGTAGCTCTGGGCAAGGCCTCTGCTTCAACCCACTTGGTGACGTATTCTCTTGCCACCAAAATGTATGTTTTTTGGTTTGATGGTGGGTTGATTGGTCCCACGAAATCAAGAGCCCAATGCTCAAATGGTTCGATGACTAGCTGTGGTTTCAAAGGCATCTCATCCCACTGACTAGGGCGTCCCGCTCTCTGGCAACTGTCACATGCTTGGACAAATTTCTTTCCATCTTTGAAAATTGTGGGCCAATAATACCCTGCGTGTAATACTTTATGTGCAGTTCTGCGGTCAGCAAAATGTCCACCATACGGTGGGTCATGGTAGGCTTTCAATATATCAAAAATTTCATCTCGTCGAATGCATCTCCTGATTTGCATGTCTGCCCCTGTGTGAAACAAATAGTCCCCAATCTAGGAAAATCTGGTACTTTGCTGAACAATCTGTTTTCGCTCATTAGTGGTTAGATGCTTTGGTAACTTACTTACTGCTAGGTAATTGGCAACATCAGCATACCAGGGTGTTTGAACAGCAATGGAAAAAAGATGCTCATATGGAAATTGATCTTCAATTGCTACTGCATCAACTGGTTTTGGCATTCTTGAGAGGAAATCACCTACCGGGTTTTCTTTCCCAGGTCGATCCTTGATTGTAATATCAAATTCCTGCAATAAAATCAGCCATCTATTTATTCTGCCGTTTGTGATAGGCTTGTTTGATAAATATTTATAGCAGAATGATTTGTGTACAGGATAACAAGATATCCAGTAATGTAATGTTTGAATTTGTTGACAGCATGTATAACAGCTAGAAATTCTTTTTCAGTGACAGTATAATTTAATTCAGCAGGGGATATATTTTTGCTAATGTAATAAATTTCATATGGTTTTCTATCCTCCTCATATCCAAGGACCACTCCAATGGTTGTGTCTGAGGCATCAGATGATATCTCGAATGGCAAATCCCAATTCGGTCCTCGAAGGACTGGGGCTATAGATACGAGCTTCTTCAGATTATTGAAGGCACGTTCACATTTCTCTGTCCAAAGAAAATTGACATTACAACTTAGTGCATACAAGGGTGCAACAATACATGAATAATGTTCTATAAACCTTCTGTAGTAACCAGAGAATCCAAGAAAGCTACGTACCCCTATTTGAGTAGTAGGAGTAGGAATATGCAAAAGTATTTGGATTTTGGCTGGGTCTACCTAAATGCCAGCTACTGAAATATAGTGTCCTAAAATAAGTCCTTCCGTTGTCATCATGTAACATTTTTCATTGCTTAAACAAAGCCTGGTAGCTATACAACGTTGTAGGACTTTTTCTAGTGTGTCCAATGCTGGATCAAACTCATCTCTGTATGGAGTAAAGTCGTCCATATATACTTCCAGTCCACAGGACTCCACAAATAGGCCGAGAGGACCGGTTTATTTGATGATCTCGTGCGAGCCCATACGCACGAGGGAGAATAAGTAACACCATATGGGCTGGGGACAAAACTCAATCAACACTACATATGCCAGTGGTTCCTTTGTCTTGTGTATAGCTCTTGATGGGTAGCTCTTGAAGAGCTATGGGACCATCTTGAGGAGGCCAAGTGCCTGATGTTCCAGGCTAGGTACCTGATGTTCCAGGCTAGGTGCCTGATGTTCTAGGCTAGGTGCCTGATGTTCCAGGCTAGGTGCCTGTTATTGGATTGGGATGCCGAAGTCTAGAAGGGATGTAAAGGACTTCGATGCCTGCGGCTGTGCGCCTT
>APFE031734307.1:0-14268 GCA_000404065.3 Pinus taeda | reverse complement strand
ATTTTTATTATGATTTATTTATTATTATTCATTATTACTTATTATTTTGTATTATTTTTATTAGTTATTATTATTTATTATTTATTAAGTGGTTTATTTATTATTATTCATTATTATTTTTGTATTATTTTTATTAGTTCTTATTATTTATTATTTATTATTAAGGGAGGAATTTTACATACTCTCCCACTTTAAGGAACTTCATCCCGAAGTTAAGTTTTTATTATTTTTTATTATTTTTATTTCTTCATGTTGCCAACACCCTCTGCTGAACTAGTATAACCAGCAGGCATCGAAAGTTCCCAACACCCTGGGAAATCTCAAGGAAGCTCTGTCCCTTTTCCGCTTTCGGCACCAGGCACAAGCCTAACCTAGTCTGTATCCTAGTCCAAGGCTGGCCCCAAGGCTCGCGCCTGACTCAGAACTCATCTACCCCAAGGCAGGCATCCGGTCCAGTACTAAATGACCACGGGCATCTCGCAGGCTGGCCCACTCCCTCCACAACTACTAAGGCGCACAGCCGCAAGCATCGAAGTCCTTTACATCCCTTCCAGACTTCGGCATCCCAATCCAATAACAGGCACCAAGCCTGGAACATCAGGCACCAAGCCTGGAATCATCAGGAACCAAGCCTGGAACATCAGGCACTTGGCCTTCTCAAGATGGTCCCATAGCTCTTCAAGAGCTATCCATCAAGAGTTATACACAAGACAAAGGAACCACTGGCATATGTAGTGTTGATTGAGTTTTGTCCCCAGCCCATATGGTGTTACTTATTCTCCCTCGTGCGTATGGGCTCGCACAAGATCATCAAATAAACCGGCCCTCTCGGCCTATTTGTGGAGTCCTGTGAATCATTACATCTCAACATGCATCCAATGCATTTAACTATACCATCATAGTATCATAGGAAATAATCCACATGCCAACTTTTGCAAGGAACTGCATGCTCACGCATGTCATAAATTTGTACGGAACTATCGCATGCGTCAGTTATACCATCACATTATTATATCAAGACATATCATGAGTTAACATAAATGAACCCATGTCAATAATCCTCATATTATAACATCATAATTCATATGCCACGTTATGCATATCGTATTCGCCATGAGTATTGAACATTAATACGTAACATTATACTCAACATCTGAACTTTAATCCAAATCTGTATGGTTTGCCATTGAGACTAAATATACCATCATGTAGCTTGATTATGTTCAATATACAAATGATATGAGTAGTAAATGAGTAGATACATGTAATTTGAATGGTAAGTGCAATGCAATATTAAATTTACTAGGAGATCATATTGAGAGAGTTGTGTTATTGCAATAATGGAGCAGAGAAATGGCAAGCAACTGCTATTGCTAAAGGGCAGTAATCGAACAAATAATTAGTGAATAAGATGATCAACATTCACAGAATGTTATTTCTGTGTTTTTAGATCAGACTGAATCATAGATACCAGTATGCCAGCATAGCATATCAAGATTATAGGATTACATACTTTGCCAATGAATTACTGAATCATAAAAGTATATCTTAATTATGTCATATAATGAGATATTAATGTGAACAGAGAACCCAAGAATCTGTATGAGAAAGCAATGAGGAACTAATGAATGCACCAGACTTTGAGTTATACTGACATTATGTTGTTGTCAAGAATCTGATTGTTGTAGCTTATTGCTAAGAATATATATGTCCTTAGATACCAGATTGGATAGCTAATTAAAGAAAAACTGTAATGTGATGAGAGCCACTAGATGATCCAATCCATCCACTAATTTACCTTTCAAATGATCATTGAATGCAAGATAAGGAGTAATACTGATCTAGATCCTATCAATCACGGAGATGTGGTTCAATATCCACCAAAAGTCGCAGAAGTGCTTCGAGTCTCGTGACTAAAGAATCTTTTTCCTATGACAAGATTACCATCAAATCTATGAAAAGTATATTATCTACAAAGTGGATGTCTTTTAAACAGTTAAGGCCCATGAAGAAACTGGTCATGAATAGTCCTCGTGACTCGACAACATAATTACATAGTGGAGCTTTAAGAAAAACTAGTACTATCGGATGATTTATTATATGCTTTGAACAAAGTCGTATGACCAAGCCAGAAAAAATAAAGTGACATTTTCCTTTTAATCACATTCAGTTACTATTTTCATGTCACCGTATAAAAGTTGTATTGATGTTTAGTTCAGTAAATTAATATGATTTATGGTGAAGTAATATTAATATGATATATATGTCATAAAATTTATGAATCAAGCATAAAAATATTCCACACCATAAAGAAAAGACACTGCCACCCGACCCAGAACCAGATCGGATGACGGGGAAGGTCATTCCTCCCCAACACAAAAAAATAGTCATTTTATTAATTATATGGTCTGCCTGCAAGCGCACCTGCGAAGGCAACACCATTTCAAATCCCTTAAATTATAATACAATTAGGCGTAAAATTGCCTGCTTAGGATAGAAAATTGTAAGCTTGTCGAGAAATCTGTCCATACTGATCAACCTCATATTGAGATTTGAAACATTCAGACACCTGCAATCTTGCGATATACACTTACAAATTTACAAACTTGTTTATATAGCTTCATATATAGCTCGATCAGCCGCACCTCCGGTGTCCAAAATCAGAAAAAGCCAAGCGGTACTAGACCCACAGAATTAACCGACAATGAAATGAGTGTACCCCATTGATGTAAATGGATTATCAAACGCTGAGCGCAATAGCAGAATAAAATACAGAAAGATTCACCCATTGATTAATTGAATCCATGGAAAGCTACGCGTGATTCCTCATTCGAATTACGTGGGAATTGAATGGTTAAATTCTTTGCAGATAGATATAAAATCAGAATACTAGTGAAAAAAAAAACTTCCACACGTGTTATCCACAGGATTTTCTCAGGATGTTGGTTCATGAATACACGTAATTTATAAAGCTACTAATCAAAATGATTCAATGAACCTACATGAAGGTAGACAAGCAATAGCCAATTCTGTGAATGAATTACAGTTTCAAAATCAAGATGAGATAGAAATGGTCAAGTTGAACACATAGAAAATGGTGAACAATACACCCATTCCGATCCTTTTTAAGGAAATCCTAAACAATAAACCCCTCAATCAGACTTAATCACTCAAAATCAAACATAAACAAACCATTTCCATTAAAAAAAAAACTAATTTGAACTAGTTACCATCAATAAATCAAAGTGTCAAAAGTATTCATCTACAAACTATTTCCAATGAAATAGTATCAAGATTATCTTTATCCACATTTTATTTTCAATATAAATAACCTTATCAAAATCATCTCTACCAAGTTTAATTCTTGGTACATGTAGATAATCACCAAAATAGTTTATTAAAAAG
This sequence comes from Pinus taeda, assembly GCA_000404065.3. Taxonomy (NCBI): domain Eukaryota; kingdom Viridiplantae; phylum Streptophyta; class Pinopsida; order Pinales; family Pinaceae; genus Pinus; species Pinus taeda. Next base: position 10,863 of record APFE031734307.1, on the reverse strand, counting down.
ACAATACAAGAGATGCTATATTAATTTTGAATGGTTACTCTAGATTAATATAGATAAAAAATAAATAAGTAATTTTGAATGATTACGCTTGATCAATATAATAACGGTAATAATTGACTTTTTAATTAAATTTTTAAAGTATGGTCAGCAAAACTATTACCTAATTTTCCGATCTAAATCTCATTAAAATGGTTAGCTAGTTTCCAAATACAAACTTTATGAGATCAGAGGATTTAGGTTTATACTTTGCAATAAAGTGCTGACCAATTATCCAATTTCGAAGTATAAACTTTAATAAAAAGGTTGACCAACTTCCAAGAATGAACCTCTATCTAGAGTCTAGACCGGGTTTATGATCTCCAAGAAAGTGCTAATCAATATTAAAGTAAAACCAAAGATTCTGCATACACATTCCCAGTATAGCTTCAATCAAACGGTTGACCAATTTCCAAATATAAACCTTTATGTATTATACTGAATTATATATTCTAAACCCAAAATCTACCCTGACAAACGGTAGAGTACCTTGGTTTCCTGGTACAATAATGGAGGAAGCCTATATTTCTGGAATATCCATGGTATGAAGTAAATAAAATAATAAATAATAATAACTAATAAAAATAACACAAAAATAATAATTGATAATAAAAATAATGAATAATAATAAAAAAATAAATAATAAAGATTAATAAATAATAAATGATATTAAAAAGAAATAAGCAAAAAAAATAAAAATAAAAATAGTAATAACCATATTTAAGAAATAAAAGAAGGAAATTATTAAAAAAGAAGGAAAGAAAAACAAGAAAGCTAGCATGCAGACACATGGAGGGTGTGCATGTGGTTTCCCTTCCAAGGGACACATGGAGGGTGTGCATGTGGTTCCCCTTCCAAGGGACACATGGAGGGTGTGCATGTGATTCCCCTTCCAAGGCTTTGTTCTATTTAATAAATGGTGAGGAGGATGGCGGGGGTTCGATGATTCGGAGGTTATACCTTGCATTCTCTTAGGAGAATGGTATAACAAGACTTAGCAATACTGGCAGTAGTCATTGATTAAGGGCTCGGGGGTGGCTAGTTGTAGCAGAATCCTACACAATTGAGCCTACGGTTGGGAGGAGAGTCGTCCCCAAAATCTTTTGGTCACTTCGCAGCCAGAGAGTACAGGTATAATTTCATTGCAAGAATTGTTTTCCTTTTAACAATAATTTTAGTTTTACTTGTGTTGTTACAGACAGAATGTCCTAAGAGGCTGCTAAGCTAAAAACAAGGGCATTTTGATGCTTTTGCAAGTCAAATGCTCAAAATATAAACTAAACCAGAGATTGATCGAAGTAGCATTTATCTACTACACAGTTGTAGAACAAGAGCAGTTGGAGGGCTTCCTGGATAGCTTCAGACTCTATCTATAGTTTATACATTTCATCACAGAGCATAAAATAGCAGAAAACAATCATATCTTCCCCAACGGAGTCGCCAATTTGTTTCTAGGAAAACTAGTATTTATAAGAAATGCTAGCCCTCTAGGTTTGGTAGCTAACCTAGAAACAACAGTCAAAACAATTCACTATCTTTCCTATGAGTGATAGATAAGAAAGAGATTATGAAAGACCAACCTATAACTTTCGCTTGAATCCTTGTTTGATCTCCTTGTCCTTTGGCCGATCCTGTAACTCCTCCCAATACTTAACACACTTAGAGAGTACCTACACAACTACAGAAACAAAGACCTGTCAAAGCATAATGATCCATCACATCATAAACATCATAGAATCATAGATATGATAAACAAATGAATGCATTTATAGTTAACACAATCAATTGGGAAAAATCTTGAAGAACTTTACTGATAAGAAGGAGAATTACAACCCATAAGAAGTCTGATCTAGCACCATCCTCCTAGCTTCAAGCCTTCTTCACCTCATGAATCAGTAAGAACATACCAATAATAACACAATGCTCTCACCTCAATACTGAAACTAGCAGAACTTCCTTACAACTCAGAATAATTTAGCCTCATAATCTCTTGGATGAGAGATCATTTTATAGATGATTGCAAGAGGTTGAGTCATTAATGGGGATGATGAATGCCTTTCTATTTTTAGGAATTGGTTCCATGAAAAAGGGGAATGGTAGGTGATTTCCTAATTCCCTTAGTCATCCTTGGGTGAACTCGGAGGGGTAGGTGGCACAGGGGAAGTTTCTAGAAGTTTCCATGAGCAACCAAGTCTCAAACTCTCCCGGAATTTCGTCGTACCTTGCCCATCATACCTTCTAGAGGGCTAAACTATGATACATAGCACATTGAAAGTGTAATACCTACTATACATAGCACCTAACGCAGGGCTTTAAGCAATGATTCATTTTAGGCACTTTCTGGATGATTCCTGAGACGGATTTTTTTGGGAATGAGGAATTTAGATGACTTAGCTTCTTTAGGGCGTAAAACAAATATTTTAGGGGTTGATGAACCCTAATACATCGACATGTGAGTTGGGATTGATGTGCCCAAATATGTCTATAACAGATACTTTTTGTTTGCACTTGATCAGAGCAGTTCCATTACATTACCATCCTCTTGGGTATATTCCAATGGACATTGGAATATATATCCACTGAGCATTGGAGTTTGAAGGGTCATTTCTTTACTCTCATCCTACTCATTGAAAACCTCTTTGAGGCATCTAGTAGGCTTAAGAAAAGAGAAAACAAATGAATATATATATATAATATATATAATATATATATATATAATATATTCTCCATGTATCTCTCTCTAATGAATGCGGGTGCCCTCCAACATTTGCAAGCAACAAAAATAAGTTAGCACCAAAAGAAAAAGTTTGTCAAATATATAGTAAAAGGAAGTCAAACTTAGTATTTCTCCTGATTTTCCCAGATGCTCCAATAGGATCAAGGCCATGCCAATCTATCATCTTCATCCTTTTCCAACATCCACTTATCATTCCCAAGTATTTCCCATTAATTTTCCTCATTGTCCTAAAGTGCTACAGGAAGGTTATGTTTTGCTACAAGACTGCTAAAATACATAGTGCAAAAAATTGTTTTTACCATATCTAAAAAAATATGTATCCTTTTTCCAAATTGTTTCATGGGGAGATGTATAAGGATGATGGTAATATTATCAAGGAATTTCAGTAAATTATAATGCACACTTTTTGAGAAATCAACCTCCATCACATACAACCACTTTTAATTTTTCTTGATATTGATAAATCCATTGGCCAATATGTTTTATGGGGATGTGAATAAGGATGATGGAAAAATGATAAAAACTCATTATGTCAATCTAGTCTACCATTTCAGACATATAGAGAAAACAATTTTTCTACAAGAGTGTCCTAGAATTGCCAAAGGAGTGACCAAAATTGCTACAAAATTATGATCAACATAGAGAGACGGGTTAGATCCTACGTTTTCCTTGGGGGGATGAAGAAATAAGTCTACCTCACCCCCATAATCCATTATCCACACCATTTATTTACTTCTCCATCCAAAACATCATCTATATCTATAAAAAAACCCCATTTTCACCCCTTTTTCCATTACTTTCACCTCAACCAAGAATTTTCATCCTTTTCCATAAATTGATCATGAATTTTCATTGTTTTTGAAAGCACTATATGAATGATATTTTTTTCACATAAAGGTTTATATGGCTACTATAGGAAAAAATACATCCCTATAGTACTTTGTAATTACCTTAGAAGACCACAATTAAAGTACTAGAGTGAAGAACTAATCATCATGAAGACATTTGAGAGTCATTTCCTCAATTTTGGGTAGCTATAGGACCTCTACAAAATTAGTACAAGATCACTATTCATCTCAAACAATAGCCTTTGATCCATGGTGGCACCTTTATTTTGATCACATGAATCATGAAACCTTAACCAGTAATGAGAAGATTCCATCCAATGAAAAATAATTGATGAAAGTGAAATTTTGTACCTCAAATATAATTCCAATAGCTTCATCAATGTTCCAACAACCTCATGCAAGTATCAACAAGTCGATCATTAGATACAATACTCACATCATGAGCATCACAACAACATAATTTGAGCCAGGGATGTGAAGCAGCAACGACAAAACCAATAACAAAAAACCCAGAAGATCTCCAAATTCAAGGCTATTAGCAATAGGAACTCCAACAGATTATCATATGCAGCTTCAAGATCATCATTAGCATCTTTAGAACCACCAAAAGAAGCTTCAAATATCATATCAATGTCCTCAATATCACCTGAAAAAATACATCAAGGGTAAGGCTCAGGTATGGAATCCTCTAAACCTTTCCTAGGAACTTATTTTAGCTTGAGAAACATTGCAAGTGTATGAAGGAAAAGGTTTTTCATAGCCAAAATTAGTAGCAAAGAAACCTCAGCCTTATCTAGTAGTAAGCTTCATTTTTCCACCAAGACCCAAATGAGTGGGAGAGGAAGGAAAATGTGAAGAGGAAATGAGAAATAGGGCTGTAATCATTAAGTCATGATGAAGGACAAGGAGTGCGAAGGGGTAAGTAAGGGCCAACTCAATTAACAAAAAGAACTTTGAGTTTATTTTTCATGCAGTGAAAAAAATAGAAAAAATAATAAAATAATAAATAAAAAGAATAAAAAGGTGGACCCACCACCTTTTGGCATGCAAGGAATAGATGCTAGAGGATTCATGTTGGTTTCTACAGGAGCACCAGTACTGCTAAAGGGAGAACAAATATGCTATAAGACAGAACATAAATGCTACAAGAAGAGTGATATAAGAAGGAAAAATTAACCTAGAATAGCCAATAGAGCCTTGGGAAGCAAGAAAATATTTGAAGGAAATGGAAATGGTGCAAACATAGATGCTATAGGAGAAAACATAATTGCTACACGAAATAACAAAGTTGATACAAGAAACTGATAGTGGATAAAATTAATCTCAAAACATAAGAAGAAGGAAAGAACCATGACAGAAAGGGTAAATATACATTTTCCTTTAATTCCTGTGGAAAAGAAGACTACAAAAATATTTAATTCTTCAACAACACATCTTGTAGTAAATTTTTTATAAAAGTTGGGAATAAAAAAAAAGAATATCGGTGTTTCTTTAAGCATGACGAGAACGAGAATTGAATTGTTTTTTAATTATGCTTAAAATATGTCTTCTTCCAAATAGTGTAAACAAATTGTTCACTCTACCCCTACCTTAAAAAAAATCCTAAGTACACAACAAACTCCAAAACTTATGGAAGCAAACGGAAAAATCATTGTTTCATAGTGATAAAAGTGGAGGACGACTTAGAAAATGAAGAAGCTGAGATTGAGAGGGGATAAATCAAAGAAAGGATAAGAAGAAAAGACATAAATAAAGCAGAAATAAAGGTTGACATAAAGCCAAAGGAAGAAATTAAAGAGCATGCAGGGTTCCATTCAGTAAAGGAAGATACATCCACATCAATGTGGGACATCAAAAAGGTCAAATGGGTCATAAAAGAGGAACAACATTGCAAGAAGATGAGTAGGTTCTCAGAAGATGAACAACAGTTTCTGTAGGGGGTATGATGGGCCTCCAAATTACACACAAATTAAGGCCCATATAACATTTCTTAGGAACATGAAGGCTATTTAAATATCTCTTTCTACACTTGATAATGTTTTTTTAGCTTTAATATGTTCTTAGGATGGGGTTCAAATATAATTGCATATTATATGCCCAATATTGTTTATTTTTGCATAACATTGAGAGAATATTGAGTAAATTATGAATGAGAAAATATAGTGACTTTATCCCTAGTATAGGATGGAACAAGGTTCGATAATAAATGAACAAAATATCATTAAATTATTGACAAACCATGGAGCTTCACTGATTGAGAAAATATAGGAATGTGCTCCCTATCATTTAATGAAGATTTCTAGTGTGGGAACCAGATCCAAATTTTCAGGGATTTTGGAGGGGCAAGTTCTCTCCCTTCAAGGAGAATGCTTCCCCATCACATTTTATAAGTAAAAATTCAATTTTTTCTCTATGGGCATGTATTTCCTAATCTTCTTATGGAGAAAAATTGTTATCTTACATCTCCACTTTCATTTCTAGCAGGCATGTACTTGGATTGATTCAAATAATGAAGTTGGAGTCATTTTAGGCCTATAAATCTTCATTTCCTCCATAGAAATTTGATTTTCATTTCACTTGACCTTCTCAGGAGCCTCAAAGCCCTCTTGAATGATTTCTTTATTTCATTTGAATTTCTTTTTCAATTACATCTCTTATTTCTACATTTACTGTTCATGTTCCTTTTATTGTAGGTCATATTGGTTAAACGATTAGATTGATTTGTTTTGAAATTTATTTACAGAGTCACAGGAATGATGTATTCATAGAAAAATTTGAAAAGTAATATTCATCATTGAGCTACTTGGATTGGTTTACTAGTTCACAAATTTAGAATTTATGGAAGTCCCTTGTAGCAAAATAGTAGTAATTTTTTGATATTTTTTAAAACATATTAATGAGGTTCATTTGAGTTGATTACACTTGTATTAGGTTTGTAAAAACATTCAAGTTAATAAAAAAAATCACCCCATATCATTTTCGCTGGACCAAGTTAGGAATTTGGTAGGGGCTAACTAGCTCACCAGTTCTTGAATTTCCAGTTTTTAGAGTGGTAATTTTCTGCTAATTTTTAGCACATGATAATAGGGGTATTTTGGAGTGATTCGACTTGGAATGGAGTCATAGGGCATCCTAATTAATAACCATTTTTTTCCATCTCATTTGAATTTAAATTGCACGTGAATTTAGCAAGTCATCTCATGTTTGTAGAAAAATAGGGCCTCATGCAGCACCTCATGTAGAATCCGTAAACTTTACTAGGTCTGGTCCAAAATCTTGGTTTTTGTCTGAGAGGCTTAAACAATGACCCCTAGGCACGAAAAAAATGATCAAGTGAAACCAAATATATATTAATTCTTGCATCTTCTCCTTTGTAATTCACTTCTTCAGTTATGATTAGTGGACAGATTAATGAATTGAAGAGCATAATCATGATTTTCATGGTTACTTTATGAAGAATCTTATGAAAAATGTTGAAAAAATATTTTTGAATGTAGTTATTGGAGAATAATTTTGTTTTGTTTCATACCTCTTAAGCTATGGTTTCCATTTCAAACATTGTTATTTTTATTGCATAGACTAGGCTTCATTTTAATGTACCGTTTACACTCCGTAAATATGATAATGTTTACATTTTTGCAAATAGGATTAATATTTACATTCATGCAAAGTAGAATATTCTTTCCTTCCTAAAAAAAGTTGTTGGAAATAATACTGGGGGGTGGGGTGAATCAGTATTGGTCAAGTCAATAATCTTTTTTCTTTTCATACTTAAATTTATATACGCTACTTCAATGTAGGTAACCTGCGTGTACACGCAACTGTTTAAGGAAACCAGTATATATCCAAAAAGCTTATGATTCAGTTAATTCATCATATGTTGATCTTTAATTTGCGCATCAATACTTTATTAAACATTAAATAGTAACCATGTGCAGTTAATAAAAGAATGAACCATCACACATAGGCAACACACATGAACACCAATATTTAAGGTGGAAACCCAATGTGGGTAAAAAGCACCTGCTGTTGTCGACTTTGTCTTCATTTAATAATAAGAAAATCTATTTAAAACATTATACTAGTGCAGACTCATACCAGTACGCAGGCTTCTACCTGTAGAAACCTGCAACCTTCTCTCATTCTCTAGCTTCTACTGGAAGGGAGCTACAACCCCCTAGCTCCTATAATAGTCTATATGTTTACTAGTATGTAGGCACTGACCTGCAGAAGGCTACAACCTTCTTTCTTCCTCCAAGGACCATGTTTCATAAATTTTCATATTGGATACTCCTGGAACACAACACCATAATCTAAAGGCCACGTTTCATCCAATTTTTCATACTGGACCCATAAACAACATTGAAGCTCAAAATCAATCACCATTGTAATACAACCATTAAATAAATATGCATCAACTAATCACTGGAACTTAATCCTCACTTTCTGAATCAACCACAGTTGAATCAGTCAATCCATGAACCTTTGAAACAACTAAATCAAACATTCATTCATACTTTAATCAACTTCAAGAAATCAACTGGAACAGAGAGATCACTGTGTAATGGATCAAATACCTAGGGTCAATACCTTGGACCAAATACCATGGATCAATACCATGGACCAAATAATTCGGACCAAAAACTTAGTTTTCCAAGGTATATGCATTTTTCCTTCTGTCAAAGTGCATCTGTATGTTATACGCTCCTTTTGTTTTGTTAATCTACGTGTATACGCAACTTGGTCAAGGTGAACCTGCGTGTACCTCTCTTTCTTCATTCTTTGTAGTCTGAACTATAATTCTTTGCTATTGTCAAGTTGTACTATGATCTTTTATCTGAGTAATTTGCCTTCTAAACTGATTCCTTGAAACTGTCCTACATTTCATCACATTTGTAAAAAATGTTGTTATGTATTTTGTCACATCTGATATCTCTTATGTAGATTCATCTAGTTACCATATACAAGAGAGTTGTTCTGCTATAGGTGGGTTGCCATCAAGTACAACACATGCATCATAATGCCAACAATCTCCCCCTTTGGACTTGACAGAAACCATGTTGGTGTTGATTACTGCAAGCTCTAGAAGTTGTTAAAGATAACAAGCAACACCAAAATACTCTCCCCCTTCGACATAAAGGACAAAGCGCGGACCAAGATATTCTCCCCCTTTGATATCAAGGGAAAAGGCTTGATAAAAAAGAAGAGTTCCATATCTGAATAGCTGAATATAAATATTGGTCATGCTCCCCCTAAGCACATGCTAAATTTTCTGATTAAACTCCACCTTTGTACATGCTAAGATGCACTACATCATCCATGATCCCCTTGAGCACATGCAGAGTCTGCAAATATTTTCCAAAAGAATAACATGACTCTATCACTCAACTATGTGAGTTTCACCTTCCTATCACCAATGACTCATACATACATCCATCTCCCAACCAAGTGGTGATATACCGATTGTTTATACATGATAGAAATTACATCATATGACCGAAAATGACTCATCAAAAGACTATAATAGACAGAGACAAATTATTACATCATTGGTCTTTATATGCCCTTTACATCGAATGATATACATGACATTTATAACAGAGACCAAGTGCCTAAACAAGACCTTGATAGTCATCGACAACTATCATACACCATGTATGATCTACACCATAAGAATCTATCAGCATCTGTTATCACCAAAATAGGACCCTGATAGGCTACTAATCGGAATATCTCGGTGTAACTATTTCAAACCAATGTTTTAGCTAAGGCTTAGCCTCCTCAGCCTGAGAGGGCTCTCTCAAAGGGTTAATGATATTAATTAAAGATATGGATAGATGGCTAACTCTATGGTTTGTGATTTTATAGGTTTATAGGTTGAAAGATGAAGGCTGGCTACCATCGGGCTATGGAGTCAAAGTATGTTTCAGTACCTAACCAAGATAAGCTTAACATGAAAGTCAGGGCATAGAGAGTTTTTATACATCAACAAAACAAATATACAATGCAAGGAAACACAATTTATAAATACATGAAGGAAGTTAGAGCATCATTGATGAGTTCTAAATAACATGTATTCATACCACTGCAAGTAAGTGAAAGAGGAAAGCCATGAGACAATAGGACATTAAAACTGTCTTTGAATCCTGAGTAGTGAAGCCAAAACATTCTACCTAGCATGGAAGTCAAGGCATTATAGAGTTCAAATGCAGAAATGAAAATATAAAACAATGAAACATAGTTACTTTATCTATGAAAGAAGTCAGAGCATCATTGATGAGTTTTGAGTATCATAAGGAAACACCACTGCAATGTAAGTATTGGAAGATGCCATCAAAACAACAAAATACAAGAACTCTTCATGAATCTTGAGTTGTCTAAGTAGAAACTCTGCATTAGGTTGAAAATATACATAGTCTGCACATAGAGCAGCAACTGAGCCAAAAAGTCTCCAACCCTTTGCTAATTCAACCTCTTATTTTATATATAGCATGTAAAATATGGATTCCCTCATCCCTTATCAAGATAATTCGAATTTTCTATGAGTGACAACTATTCTAACCATAAAAACAAACTATTAAATACAAATGACAGCTAACTAGGAGTCCTAGAGACCTAATACAACTAGGAGTGTAACTCCTTATTATGACTAAACAACCTTAACTATACATTGAATGCATTATTTGACAGCTGCAACCTCATAAGGTTGAATTTGATGAAGCCTCCCACGTTGTCACTTATTGTTGATGATAAACCCTAGAAATTAGGGAACATGTTTCCCTGTTTTTAGGTTTAGGATCCTTGAAAATAGCACATGGGACAGAGCCTTTATCTTCTACTCCATGACATATTTTATGAAACTTGTTGTGGAGGTAAATCCCCTCTGTGGACAGAGGCGATCCCTACTAGCCCAAATTTGGTCTAGCAACAATCAAACAACGCTACCACGCAAGTTCCTAATTCCAAATTAAAGACCAATGATGACAACCTACCTGGATTCCAATGCTAGTACTTGTAGAAGAGTCGACGCTCCCGTTCTTTTACTCTGGCCGGTCACGATCCCCATGATCTCCGTGAATGGAGCCCTGAACATGCAAAGAAGGACACAAACACAAGCATAAAATCCAATAGATGCAACCATATATCAGTCAGAAAGGATATAACTCATCATCATTACAAAAGACAATAAGAGTGGAACCATAATGATAGTCGTCTATTATTGATAAACAAAGAAGAATACAA
>APFE031734299.1:39312-50850 GCA_000404065.3 Pinus taeda | reverse complement strand
TCTAGTTGCAAGAGAAAAAATAGGCCACCTGCCTAGGGATAAGCCTTCATTGGAGTACAAGCCTCGAAAAGCCATAGGACCAAATGAGGTAGATGATCATAAAGAAATTGAAAACGTATACTGTGAAGGACGGTCAGACATTGTATAGTCTACTCAGTTGAGGGCTGAAAATCTGATAGCAAGGAGTCGTAAGGCCGCTTGACCATAAGGGAGAGGAGGTTTACCCACTTGTCCACATCGGGCAAGGAAACTAGGACTTATGATTCTTAGCCAATTGGTTATTAAGCTGTTGGGCCTAATAGTCTATATTCTACTGGTCCTAGATCATATGCTGAAACTCGTAATGCTCTTCCTGTATATCCTGTTGGTTCCATAGGGGTTAGACTATGCATCTACCGCTCCTTATTAAGCTATTATTTTCTCCTCTACTGCTCCTAGATCCTAGTAGACTTTCACTATTAGGTCATCATGGATATTTTCTCTACACCAATAGAAACCTCCTCTCCCTCTCCCTTATGGTCGAGTGGCCTAACGGCACCTTATGGTCAAGCCTTAAAGCACATCCTTCCTAGAATGCAGTGGATTCTAATGGATGAATCATATTGGCTCCTCAGCGGGATATTTCATAGTGTTACCCATAAGAATTCATAAGGCAAGGGTAGAGTAAAGGTGACTAGCTCCCTCTTGTGTCTACCCATGATTTGACGATTCCTGGCTTCATTAATTGGTAAGGGGAGGCAGCACTCCATCGTCCTAGGATGAAGGTAGTATGTGTAAAGTCTGGGTAAGGTGGGTTGATCCCGTCTGTAAAGAGAAGTGTCTAATCCCCACACACTAAGCAGCAATTAATTAAGCAAGTGGTATAGGGGCAGTTCTAGGTCTTTAGGTGGGTAAGGTGTGTGGAAAAACTGAGATAAAGGGACGGAGTCACTCACTATTCATATGGTGAGGGATTGATTGGCTGATCAAGTCAATACAATAGGAAAAAGTGTGTACCTAAGTCCAATCACTAAGTTTGGTGAGGTATGAAAAGGTTGGTAAGTAACACATGAGTAAAGTGAGTAGGCATATACAAGGACAAATGGTCGTGTGGTTGTGCCAGCCCAAGCAAGCCCGTAAACTCTCAAGGTGTGCAGCAAGTAAGCATCTCAAGTTCCTACTAGAAATGTAGTCGAAATTCCTTTCCAAACAAGTAAGTATCCATCTGCTCGTCCCGAAAAGCTCAATAGTGGTACCCAGCAGAAGAATTCCTAAAGTGTATCTTGGGCAAGGCTCGACCGGACCAGAAGAAAATATGTGGTACCTAGAAGATAATACGTGGTACCAAGAATACTTAATAAGGGGTTGTAGGGTAAAGGGTGAATAGAAGAGTAAGTGATGTACCCCCGTCTTAGCTGGCTAAAGCAATAGGTTCTAAGTAAGATTGTGTAATTCCTGTCATCTTGTAAGAGTTCAAAATAGCAGTTCCATCCAACTAGGCGATTAATGAAGAAAGTGGTGCAGGTATAGGTATGCTAGTGGGTAGGTTGTTTGTCAGCACTAAAGGTAAGAGTAAGGTTGTTTCATTCATCTCGTCCCAACCCAAATAAGTATAGTGCAGTAGCAACAAAGATGAATGAAGCAATAGGTCTAGGTCTTAAGCTGGGTAACTAGAAGGTTTAGGCATGAACTGAAATACATGTAGAGGTCTATTGATTCCTAGCCATTGGGTTCCAAATGGATGAATCTATAATTAAGGCTCGGCCGAACCAGAAGGTGTAATATGTGGTACCTAGAAAAATAAGTAGGGGTAAGGATTCAATATCCTAGTGCAGTACCCCCGCATTTATGGCTTAAGCAATAGGTTCTAAGTAAGTAGGGGGTAAAGGGTCTATAGGTGGGTCAGGTGGGTTGATAGCAGATACTAAAAGTGATAAGTAGGGCTCTTCCTAGCTAGCCAGTGGGTTCAAATGGATGAATTGTATCATCAAGGCTTGGCCGAACCTAAAGGTGTAATATGTGGTACCAATAAGATAATACGTGGTACCTAGAAGAATAGGGTAAAGATTCAATGCTACCTTTCTTTCCATGCACCCACACACATCCATAGGATAAGGTACCTGATGACCGGTTCCACCGAAGCCATTGAAGACCCTCGTCCAATCCGGCAAGAAGTAAGACGACCAGCCAGCCATGCCATAAAGCAATTGATAATGGGTGGTCAAGACTATCTTTGAATGGGATCCTGCAATAGTTCATGGGTCGCTATAATCCTAAACTTCGTTATGTGGCATTTTAAGGTATCTCATTAGAAATTGTCATCTGGGGCACACCGAACTCACTTTTTTCTTTTAATAACAAAGGTCGGGTAAGTGAGGAACGAAGTAGGGTAAAAAAAGCAAGGCAGGGTGGTTGGTAAGGTCAAACATAAAGTCTTGATGTAGGCTGGCTGTAAGTACCTATCCAAGAAAGCAAGTCCTTTCTTCAAAGATGAGGGGGTTATGGCTTTTCTAAATGAGGGCAATGCAATAGGGTAGCCACCGTCCAACTGATAGTTTCAAAGTAGGCATAGAAAGTTCACCTGATGGTGTTGATAATTAGCAATAGGAACTCTTGTGGTTGGTCTTGTTGTGGCCGAGGAGCTCCACGAATAACAAGTAGCCAAAGCAGATTTCATTTGATGGTGGCATGATGGCACATAAATTCATTGTGCAGATATGGGTGGGAGGGACTTTGATTCTCATGGTTAGGCTAGGGTAGGTAATGGGAACTCTCCTCAAATTTATGGGAACTACTTTTAGAGGATATGGACTACTACGTTGTTGCTTCGGCCTAACTCCTACTTGGGTGGGAGCACCCAATCACACTTCTTACCCGGGGCTCAGATCTGTGGGTGAAATACAATCCCTCCTACCAATAACCATTACAGTTACCATTACAATGGAGGGTACTAATTCCCATGATCAATATCCTACTTTCTATGGTTAGGTGTATCACCATTTGTTGTCTCTTTCATATTAGGGAAATTTAGTAGGCATTATTACCCTTTTTGAACATCATAATCTTAGCAAGGATATTTTCACATCCACCTAGTGTTGTGTATAGTATGAAATGGGAAACTGAACAAGTGTTACCTAGTCATTTCTTTCTTGCTTGAAATGGAAATCCTCAGTTACGGGCTCAACTAGAGAAATAGAGGATTTCATCTTGTTGTTTTGCTACTTGCACTTGTATTCTGACCTCAACAGGAGGCCTTTCAAAGTGTCATATGTCTTTCCTTGGGTAGAGGAATTGACTATGATCACTAATCTTACTTGGGAGATGGGAAACTTCTCCACTATGATCACTAATCTTACTCATTCAATTACTGGGTTACTCATTACACTTTGGGATGTTCCTAGTAGCCATTCATTACTTATCACACTATGGTGGGATGTTTCTACCCATTAATGAATTGTATCTTATTGCTAGCGAGAGATAGAGGAGCAGGACAGATTCATTACACATGGAGGAGTAAGAAAGATTCATTTGTGCTTGTTTCAACATTGATTGTGCTTTTCCTACCTTTAGTTTCAAGATTGGATTCTTACTCATTGGCGGAGAACATGGGACCACCTAATTTCATTCACCAATAGGCTTAAACCAATCAATAGCAAATACCCTAACCACCAGGAGCTTATGTTTATCAAGTTGGAGGAGGAGCATGATTCATGATTGTCCGGGTTGAAGTATGTTACAAATCAATAAGAACAAAAAGATAAAAACTCATTATCATTGCTCAGGCAACCTCACTCAGGCAATGTAGTGGTTGTACAGAAAGAAGTTAGAAGTGAACATAATGGACATACCAAATGAATGAAACTCTATATCCAAGGACCTTCACCCTCCTATCACTACTGGGGTGAGGACCTTTTAAGCCTTTTGTCTATGCTTAAAGGAATGATGAAACAAATGCATTCATTTCCCATTCATTACCAATTGCAATGACGAAGGACCGATACTACAAAGTCAATCAAACATACATGCCTAGGGACCATGCACCAGGCTCCATCCCTATGCCCGTCCTTAACCCTTCCCAATGGTACACTCGTCATAAAGAAGTAAATAAATCGTATAAAACAAAGATAACCTATACCCCATATCCATGTCCAAGAACCATACCATCGGAGCACATCTAATCGTAATACTTATATACTGGAATATCTGGCGCTATACACCAACCTCGCGTCACTGATACCTAGCTCATTGAAACAAATAACAATCATCGATCTCAGTTGACACCTTTAGGTTGAAACCTTCCCCAATGCTATTTGTATTCCGTGTAGGGCCCTATGGGTGCTGCTATTATATTCTCTTTTCTATTGCCGTAGGTCCCGTACGGTAGTCATGAAAATCCCAATGAAGAGAACACATAGATCAGAGGAACGCACCATGGGAACACATCCATTGGACGGGGTACATATAAATAAGGGGAACAGATCAGGGGAAGCACACATTAAATATATAGCATCAAAGCAAGCTGGATTGACTGCTTTTTCAACTAGATCAACTGATGCTAGAGGAACTGATTCTTCAACTACTAAATCTACTCTTGCATATGGATCTGCTGCTTTTTGTGAAACTATATAAGGTTCAGAGGTCTTGTGCTTCCGAGGGCAAGGAGTCGCTTTCCATTATGAGTCGGGGAAGGTCTTCCATGCCTTCCATCGACCTTCCTGCTGCCTACTTCACTCAACCTCTCTTGTTGCCCATCTAGTTTTTTATTACCGCCATAGATCTGCTCTATCCCCAACCATCATACTCAAACTTATTTTGCTCATACTCCAGACAACTCACACTCACCCCTTCTCTCTCTTTATAGCTAGACCAATGCTCTCTAAGCTTAGAGACCAGCTAATCACATCGCTACCATATGTACCATCATCAGTATCAGCCTAGCATACCAGCATCCAGCCCAGCATACCCATCATCACTACCATCAGACCTATCGTCTCATCCCCCATCTTTCCATCTTCCATCCTACCAGAACCTCATTAGACCTCCAATCTCAGGTTTGATGGTGGGATTTGGGCTATTTAGACATGTTAGAAATGACATATATAATGAATGAACCGATCACATAATGACGAATCCCCATAGTAGCCTTTGCTGCAGAGAAAGCATAATGAAATTATGCTTTTCTTCCAGTCATGGATTCCCGGCAATGACTATCGGCTATCAACGCGTTATTACATATATAAATAATGACCAGCAATCACTTACACATTGTCTTGGTCAGCATTCATATCATTAGGAACAGAGAATCTATGGAACAAAATCTCGGCAGGACCAAGCCAGTGGTGAGTGAGACAAATTCCCCATTGTTCGGGGTGTTGCTATGAATCCGATGGATCATCCCCTCTCAATATGTAAATCTAAGATATTGAAAAAGTAAGCATCAAAATCCCCACCCTCCCGATGGTCAGATAAGCGGCTTCGCCCCTCTATTTTGGAGTTCCTACGCTCTTCATCCTCACTCCTCAGATGGTTGGTTGAGCATATTCAGTGACAAAGAACAGAGACACCTAGGGTCGAATCGAGACACATAAAGCAATCCGACTTTAATCTCTCTGGCAAGTAAAACCTTTGTAAATGAAATCGAATCTCAATGGCTGGCTTAACTGTCTACGTGTGTATCTCTCAAACTACTCCATCTCTTATCATTACTAAGCTTATTGGAGACGCAGATTCCTCACTTGATACATTTCAAAGATCACAAACAATCATATGTGCAACATGCTCCCAAACGAACCCTTTCTTTATGGCGGACTCCGCAGTTATGTGGAACCGAGACACAGAAAACAATCCAGCTAAGGTGCTAAGGAAGAAAAGATGCTCGAACTCGAACCGAGATCTACTGCCCTAGTGTCGGGGGTCCTTTATGCTTAAAATACATCTTTGCCCCAAATATAGTTTTGATGGCACCCCAAATATAGGTTTGCCAATGTAGGCAACTTGCGAAAGGGGAATAACCTTTATGATAGATCAATGAAGGAAAGCAAGATCCTCCAGCACTGGAATCATGAGCCTGCACAAGTCATTACGAGAGCCAGGCCTGAGAGCCAGTTGGATGGATCAGAATGACTATTCAAGGAGTTTTCTGGTTGCATGTCAAGTTGCTGGAATCAAGTCACAAGTGAAAAACGCCCACAATCTTTGGTGATAAACAGGTGCCCATAGGCAAGTTGTCAGGTGAGCTAGGGTTTCTCCTTTAGTAGAAAAGTGAGGAAAGATAAGATCGAGTAAGAAGTAGTAATGGGTCTCTATGGTGTGTAGCGAGGCACCTAACCCTGATGGTGACATTGGGCTATGTTTAAGAGGGGAGGTGCTCGCTTTCTTTCATTCTTCTCAAACTCAACAAATCTAATTGGTAGCTCAACAAAGCAGGGAGTATTCTAGTTGTAGTTTGAGCCCTGGGGCCCCCTAACCGAGGGTGCCTTTCCTTCCCTCACCCATGATGGCATCCCCTCTTTGGAGCCTATCCTGCTAACAGACTAAACTTAACCCTATCCATCTGGAACTCAACGAGGAGAATGAACGAGGCAAGAAATTCTCTTCACCGGGTAGTTTCATTCCATTAGCTAGACCATGGCCATTTGATTGTTTTCTGCTGGGGAGGTAAGATCTGGTCCAAGTAGGCAAGATAGTTATTTGTTTGTATCAACTGGGACCCTATACTTAATGAACAAGGGAGGCAGGGACCCCAATTGAAGGAAGTAAGGTCAAAGATAGTTCAAGAAATTCTTCTCATGCAACAAGATTGATTTCAGCTGGGAGTGAAATAAAGTATCCATCCTAGCCATCCATCTTTGCCGGAACTAATCGGAATTCAACTAGTGAAACCGTTGGTGCAGGGTAAGACTTTATTTTGTATTGTGCCTCCATAACTCCCACTTTTGGTCGAGCATTCTGAAGTTCCTACCTTGAGTGAAGGAGCCCGTCCTCGATGTTCTCTATTTGCCTACCTCCTTTGTTTCCCCTCCCTCTGGTTCAATCAGCAAGCCCTACCCTACTAGTTATGCTAGTTCAACCGGACCCCACTGAGCATCCTTGTTATATGACTCCATACATCGTCAGTTATAAGGTACAATATTTTCTTCTAATTACAGACTTGTCTCACTCACTTCGTTCCTAAGTGGAATAGTTCATAGCGGTACCCAAAATGGATATGTGGTACCCATAAGAATTGTTCATAATAAGGAAAGGCAGTCAGGTCAAGTTTGTTAGACTGGTGGATGCTCATAAGTAAAGGATGAAAGGTAGTAATCAACAAGTCTAGGTAAGGTGATTTGGTCCTTACACCAGTCCCTTATAAGAGAAGGGTTCATAGCATTCCCCACTAAGCAATTTCTTAATCAAGTGTAATCAAATACTTTGCCTAGCAGTGCTGGCTATCTAGGCATCTCCTATCAGTAATAAGTTTATTATAAATCCAACGATGTTCTCTGATGGACCATAATTGCACACAAGCCATCTGGCCTGTAGTTCAAGATAGAAGATAAAGGGAAACCGTCCCTATTGGCTAATTGACCCCATCTATCCTCCATCCAGTGTTTCTAAGAGAAGGTAACAGTACCAACTAACTAAGTGCATTATGAATAGCTCCAGGTCTAGTTCTTGCTTGTAGGTGGGTGGGTTAGAAACAAGGTAAGGAGTTAGAATCTATGTCGTCCCCTCCCTACCGATATTCCTTCCTGGCTTCAGAAGAGGTTGGGCAACACTCCACTCCCACTCCATAGGTTGTTGGGTGAAAGGATGATTCCTTGTGTTGTGGGACTTAGTGATGGAGGCAGAAGTTGAAGGGGTAAAGGTGGGCATCTGCGAGACATTTTTTCACCACTCAAATCTCCAACAGAGTTGTACTAACTATAGTTAAGGTAGTCTAGCCCTAACCAAATAGTTGGGAGGCTAATTTGAGTTCTAACCCAACGCGTTTTTTAGCAAGAACCGGTGAGAAAGGAAGGCAATTAGCTAGAAAGATTTCTTGTATTCGGAAGTGGAAGGCAATTGGCTGACTAAAAGTGAAAATTGGGATTATGAAGTTAAGTTGGGATAATGAATGAGCCACTTCATTGAAGTTGGGAGGCTGATTGAAGATACAATATTTAGCCGTTTCGAGGAGCCCTAGCCTCATTCAATATAGTTGGAGAATGAACGAGGTTGGGAGGCAGTATCCATAGAAAAATCAACTCTATTCCAGCATTACCAAGGAGGACCTAACTTCTTTCTTGTTGGAAGTTCCTTGTTGGCAGTTTGGGGTAATTCTATCCATTGGATTTTCTCTTGGCTGACCTAACATTCTTTCTACTCGGTTACCTGAGAAGAATAGTGGGGGCTCTACTCCCATGGCAGATTCAAGTTGGCTGGCCACACCGTTGGCTTTCCTATAGTCTCATTTGATCTCTTCTTCACTAATATCCAGTAGATATCTTGGCCACACTCCTCGATAGCTTAGAAATTACCTTTTCTAGGGGCCCTTGCGATTGAGGGGGGAAAGGGAGTGGAGGCGGGCCCTTTCGACTTGTGGTTTTGTTATGGGCTAGCTTACTCGATATTATGGAAGATCCAAACCATTTCTTTCTTTATTTTTTCGATCAAGAGATAAGGGTGGGCTTAGCTATACCGATCAACATCAAATCAGTAGTCCTCGAGAGACAAAAGTTGGTTTATTTTCTCTGTTTCAGTTTGAATCCGGGCATCTCTATTCTTGTCTATGGGGATTTTCACGCTCACTTGTTCATATAAAATGAAGGGAGAAAAAATAGGGGTATATATGAAATAAGGCATCTCCCCCTCCCCAGAGGCATGCTTGTAAGTAAGGTGTTCTGCCCTGGTACAAGTAGGCAAAATTCATATAGTGTGGGTGCCTGCTATGCCTGGCTAGTAGTATCTGACCACGAGCACCTGAATAACGAGTACCAATCAATGAGTCTTCAATAGGTTTGTATTTCCACTTGCCAAAAGAAATAGAAGAGAATAATCTTATTGGCTTGTTGGTTTAGTTGGTGGACTAGGATGCATTAATTTGGGAAATGGGTGCTAGCACCTCATGTGGGGATTCTCTAACATCTGGTGGAACTAGGGAACTAAAGCTATATGCTCGTAAGTAAATAACAACATGTCTCAGTGTCTTTAGAGGTCAAGGGCCTAGGTCTAGGGTCTAGGTCGACGAAGAGGGTAGAGGTCTATGGTTTCTTCGTAGTGGTTCGAGTTCGAGGTTTCAGTTCGATTTCTATGCTGCTATGAGCTATGGTAGGCTAGGCCTCCAGGTTAGTCCTCATTCGTATTCGTCCATTGGAACCCCTCTCAAAAGATGTTGTAAATCAATCTCTTTCCAAGCAAGCATGGGAAATCTGTATGGCTGACTGTGACTGGCTATCGACAATGACCCTCCTATGGTAATGACCTTCTGACTTAGCTATCGAAGACCCTTAATGAAAGGGGGGTTGTGACTCACTCACTCATCCTTGTACCATAGCGTACTGCGTTAGGTATACGTGGGCTGGGTGGCCTTGGTAGATGTGGAGACTTGGCGGGTTCCTTAGATATATTATGCGGTTTCTTTCCTCGGTGGGTGCCCTACTTGGACTAGGTGGCCTGGGTGGATTTGGTGGACGTGGACTTGGCTTTAAGCTCTAGCCTTATGATGAATGGTTCGTATGGGCACTGTCTGTAACGTATGATCTTTGAATGGTGAATCAATGTAACACTTCGTCATTCCTTCCATCCCCCCAAGGTAGGAACCTGTTGTGTTCCAAAGAGTTCAGTGTTGTAGGAACCTTGTGTTTCATATACGTAAGCAAAGTGCGAAGCCACTTGTCCCTCTGGGGGCCAAGGTCTATGTTTTCTTTGTTGGGGGTATGTTGTGTTATTGGGGGTATGGTGAATGGGGTAAGGTGTTTGAATGGGGGCCTTCTCCTCTTGGCTGGTGATGTGTTCCTTATCTCCTTTCTCTCATCATCTGGTGAATGGGTGCACCTCACACTAGGACTACATAATGACCTCTCTCCCTGACTGGCACTACCTGAACTAATGAACACACTACCCGCTGCCCTACGTGATGGCTCAACTGGACCTCTCCCTGAATGATTCTACCTCCCTTCTTGGAATGATCTCTATCTTGCCCCTCTCCTTGACCTATATGGCTTCTCTGTGTATATCGTCGTCTGATCTTCAACTGGTGAATCGTATATAACAAGCATTAGTCAATCTCTCTTGTGAGGTATACTAGTGGTGAAACACTCACAGTGTGGCTCATTCAGCCATGTACCGGGTGCATACCATCGTGAACCTCGCCCCATCCACGGATATGTGAAACTTCTTTTCTCAGCCATTGCTGGGGGACTTTTCCTTTGGATATGGGTGTGAAAAGGTGAAGGGGGTATGTGTTGAATTCTACCAGCTTTCAAGTTCTCTTGTCAATCTCGGGGTTGACCCAGCTTCTTCGGTTTCTTTTGTAAAGGCCACAAAGCAAGCATAAAGGTGTCCAACAAGCAATCACGTCCATCTCGGCTATCATAGGGAACCTTAATGAAAAGGCATAGTTCAGTAATAAGAAAATCCAATTTTAGTACTGCGATGATAGTATATGGGGGCCTCGGCCCCCCTAAAAAAACATTCTTATTAATCAAAAATAACGAATGAGGAGGTTTTCTAAGATCTGGTCCAATGAAACTTAGTGCCTGCACCAGACTTGGTTAGGCCATAAATCAATCTCATTTGGTGGGAACTTGGGGGACATTGATTCTCTTGGCCAGTAAGTTATGTGGTCCATCTTTCCTTCTCACTTCCTTCTCCTGCATATCTGGTGAAGGGGTCCTTTTATTTGTTGGGTATGTTTTCATGTTGTATGAACCTCTTTTGCATCATCGTAGATAATGCTTGGTCATTCCTCCAATCCAGCCCAGCAGGTAGGCTACTTTTCATAGAGGTAAGTTTTGTGAGGGGTATGGGTCTATCTCGTTTCTGGATTGAACGGGGTCTGAATTGAGTGGTTAAGGCAAAAGGATGGACATGGAAGGGATGGATTCATGAATGCTGACACTATGAATTAATGCTTGCAAGTGAGATGGCTCACTTTCACACTCGGCTCTATTACGCACTCTCTGATCAACTCCCTCCCTCCAGTTAGGCACTTGCATTGAGACAGGCCTGGCAAGATGATTTCGCCTCATTCAATCACCAGTGAGAGGGTTCTACCTGCAAGGAAAAAACCAAATCCCTTCCTCTCCTTATCAGTTGAGCTTGCTTAAGCATCCTTAGCGAACACGAGATTGCGCTTAAAGAGAGGTGGGTAGGAAGGTAATATTTTCCTTATGATCCCCCGACCCTTTCCTATTAAGTGTAGGAGCTCGAACATACATTACCCTTACCCCCATTACCTGATGCTTCCTACCACACCTATGGGGCAAGCGAGATAGGAACCACCCCATTAGCCTTCCTATAATGATTCATCCTATTTACACTTTCGATGCTGGAGAGGATGCCCTCGGCAGGGTGAGGAATGAACGCTCGACTAAT
>APFE031734295.1:0-11969 GCA_000404065.3 Pinus taeda | reverse complement strand
TGCATAAGAAGTTAGGAAAAACAGTTGTGAACAACATATCGCATAATAAGTTATTCATATATCAGACATAAATAAATGTCTCCACCGTACAGCAGTGCCAAATGGTAACTCAAACATTCATGCAATAACATATAAACAACTTGAAAAACTGTATATCACTTTAAGAATATAAGCAGAAATGGCCAAGAGATAAAAGTACCATTTATGACTAATCCTACTCATAAGCTTCAAGCAAAAACGATTTATCTCTACTTTTTCTAACATCTACTAAGTACAAAAGTGCAACATCAGTAGCAGACATCAAATGCAAACATTAATAAATCTCGATCCATCCATTCATCAAAACCTCCTCTAAGGGTGTAGAAGTGCATGTTCTGAGGACAAGTTCTTGACAAATTTTTGGACCCTTCTCTAAATGCCTGAGAAGGGTTTAAATAATGCTAGCTAATTAACTTAATTACATAAATTTAGGATACGGTTTTAAATGACTGCCCTTCTGATAAAGCAAAACTATTTCTAAAAATTGAATCTAATTCTGAACCATTTCTGTATTTGCTCCTTAGTGCTGCAAGCATGCAACATTCGTCTGGGAAGAGTCGGCTGGTCGCCTTCCGCTTTCGTTTGAGCTATAAAAATAGAAATAACAAGCGTTGGCACCACTTTCTGGTAAACTAGAAGATATTTTCAAGAATCTTCCTTTGGCTGGGTGTATTCACTGTGTGTATACTTGGTAATAACTCAAATTTCTCTCAAACTGATTCTGCTTTTGCTATTTCGGTTTCCGACCTTGCAAATGACTGAACAAGTTAGGGACTTTACTCTCTGAACAATTTTCTGCATCGAAAACTACCTCCGTTCTTTGTTCCGGGCTTTTCTGGTGCGTTTTCCTTCTTTAGTGCCTCTTTTTCTTTTTTCTTTTTTGCTTTACCGGGCATAAGCTTCAGGGTCTTTTGTAAACATGTTGCTTTTGTGCGCCTTTGACTCTGAGCTTTAGATGGCTTATTGACATCAGCATCTCTTGAGTGATACTTTGGAATTTGTGGTCCTGTCGCATGTGGCATCCGTTTCTGAAGGGATCTCTTCTCTGTTCTCCGAGTATTGACGCTTTCCCCTTTTCCTTAGATGTTTCCTGCACATTGCTTCATGTTATTTCCTGTCTTACAGTTTACGCAAAGGAAAAGAGTAATGATAATAAAGATTGACATGAAAGCTTTAAGCTCTTATGAATGCATAATCATGACACCCATAGCGAACTGACTCTTCGAAAAACACAAAAATGTCCTTCATGAATACTTTGGCGTACAATCATTAATTTCTTTTAAGTCGCGCGCCCAATTTTGGTTTACGGACAACTTTCCTTGAATACTGCGCCAAGGAAAATTCGCGATGGGTGATTTCTGCGACTCGCATCGCAGCATCGCGGATCGCGTCGTGAAGATGTGTCATCGCAGAAAATCATGATCGCGAATTTTCGCAAATCACATTTATCGCAGATCGCAGCATCGCAGATCGCAGATTGTGTTTTAGTCATTCAATCATTGTGTGCTGCTTACGCGATGTTGCGATATGCGACGTCGCATATCGACCGTCGGAGATTTCTTAAGTTTTTTCATTTAAGAGCGCTTCATAATGAATGCGATGCGATGAATTTCGCGTCGCTTCTTCGCAGTTTATTATGCTCATAAGAAAACGTTTCATTCTCTTCTTGCGATGCGATAAAGTTTTAAGGAGTTGAATACAAAACTTTTCATAAAATGTTTGTTTGGATTTTTTATTAAGGGTCCCCATTTGCTTGGTGTTATTGCTAATTTCAAACAAAGAGGGGGGTTGTTGGTGGCCACAACAAGATACTAGGTGCATTCGAAAACCCAAAAGGAATGAACATCTAGTCATACAACCCATCATTGGTTTTAAAGGCCATATTCCACTCCTCTCCCTCTCTAATCTTGATTATATGGCATCCATTCTTCAAATTAATCTTAGAAAAAAAATATTACTACTCAAACAATCCAATCAATTATCTGTGTTTGGTAAATAAAATCTTTACTTTATTGTGACATTGTTTAATGCTCTGGAACTTGTACACATGTTCCAACCTCCATCTTTCTTAGGAAACATTGTCGGTATTACACATGGGCTAAGTCTCCCTTTGATCAACCCTTTATTTAATAGCTCATGCACTTATTTTCTAATTTCTTAATTCTCTTGAGGGTTCATTCTGGATGTAACCTTATTTGGTAAACTTTCTCCCAATATCAATTCAATATGATTACTTATACTGCTCACAGGTGGAAACTCATTATGAAATTCATCCACTACAATATCACTTTACTCATTCAAAATATTTTGAATCTCAAAAGGAAAATCATTTACAGTAGTAGAAGAAAGAATTGCCTTTTACACACTAAAGAAAAACTTGCCTCATTATCTTCCATCTACTATAAAAATTCTTTCCTACTCAACAACAACCCCTTGGAAGCACTGCTCTTCCAATGTTCCCTCTTCTTACAAAGGCAACAAGGTATGATTGATGCCATCTCTTAATAAAATTCATATTCATGGAGTTACTCAATTCCTGGCCTAACATGGTATCAGAGCCAACTCCTCATTTTTGGATTCCCTTTATATCCATGTAACTCTTATTTTCTCTATTATATTTTGTCCCTCTATTCTTTGTCATATTCCCTGCAAGATTCAATGCATTCAAGTCACTTGGAGATGAGTTGAACATCCACTGTGAGTGTTGGATTTTGGTTCTATTGTGCATTGAAGACCACTTATAACACAATATTTTCTCTCTTTCAGTGAGTTGACTTACTCCCTTTTATTTCTTAGCTAAGCGACCACTATAGGAACGAACTTCCTTTGGAATAAAGTTATCAAATATTTCATCTCTGTTGAAAATTGTGGTATGTATGTGTTGGAGATTATATTTCATGTTTGAGCAAGTTTTTTTTGCACACTAAAAACCATGAATGTAACATTGATCGTTGAAGACATTATGCTTTGTTTTAAAGTTTGTGAATTCCCATATTTAAGCTATGCTTTGCACATTGGTTGTTTATATTGCATAAATATTATTGCGTTAATGTTATGTTGGAGGATGGTATTTGGCTCATATATAAGAAGAATGTGCGTTGAAATTCTTTGATCATTGTATGTTGCATGACTGTGCATAAATATTTTTTTTTTGTGAGTTGGTTTTTGTGTTGAAGCCATTATATGCGTCGGTTAATAGTGTTGAATGACATATTAAATTCCTTACGACATTCTGTTGAATGTTGGATAAGTGCGTTGAGTTTTTTTGAAAGGTTGTGATATATAATATATGATGGGTATATATAAATCATATATTAAGGTGTGTTGATTTGGATAAAATACATATAGGTTATATATATTTGATGTATTTCAATTCATATATATTTTATGAATGGATGATTTCCTAAGTTGGATGGTTTGTATATAAAAGTAATGTCGATTTTATTGTCGAGACATTTCATATTTTTATGACTATTAAGGGTACAATTCAAAATTATATGATGCATTCACTCATCTCCACAGGTGGAGTAGTTCTTACTAGCAAAGAGAAATCCCATGAGTGGTCTAGAAAGAGAAAGCACACATTGATTTTCAATGAGTTCTGGAAAGGAGTTTGTGAAGGAGAAGGAGGAAATCCTCCTAAGAAGCCCATGTCTGACAAGGAGCTTTCCATATGGGAGAACAAGAAAAACAAGGCCTATGCGTTGATTGTAACATCAATCAATGAAGAGGTGAGTCATCGTATTATGCCATTTACAGATGTTTTTGGTGCTTTAAATAAGCTAGAAGTACAATTAATGACGAAACTGTTTAATTTAGAATTGAAGGATGATGATCCTCTTTCCTTAGCCTTTGAAATAATACCCATTATGCACAACATAGAAGCCACTAGTGTCAAATTGAATTTTCATCTCACATGTTTTGTCAAGGCATTATATCCCACTTATTCCCATTATCTTCAGTCATTACAAGATAGTGGAAACCTTTCAAAGATTTCTTTTAATTCTCTTGGTGCCAAAATGGATGTTCCTCTCATAAAATTGGGCACATGAGAATGAATATAATGAGGTTAATGTTGTTTGGATTGTAAGTTTAATGTTATTTTATCTTTGTTTATGCATTATCTAGAAAATGTACATATATGATTGATACCTTTCCTATGAAATGTACATATATAATTGATGCCTTCGTTAATAAATGTACATATATGGTAGATGCTCATGCCTTTACTGAGAAATGCATAGATACGCTATTCTTAACTCTTGTAGAATTTAAAACAAAAGAAACCTTGATTAAGATAAATCTCCATAATATATGTAGTACGTGGTTAATGGGATTTTAAATTAGAAGCAAATATATATATATATATATATATTATATATATAATTATAATATTATATATATATATATATAATTATATATATTTTGACAAAAACGGTTATTTTATTTATGAGGCATCAGCAATAATGCAATTGGAGAATAAATTGTGTTCCTGGAGAATCCAGCGATTACACAACCCTGTTAGAAACGGAACCAATAACGTTTCCCTTTCGGATTTGTAGCCATTCTCTGGTTGCTGGAAGGCCCGGTGGCAGTAGCTCTCCCCAAAGCCGCAGTCGGATTTGACAATCTCAGAACTCCGCAAGTCTTTCTTCTTATTGATCCTTTGGTTGCCCTTACAGTAGAGAGAATACGCAAGGCGACGATTCAACAGCAAATCCAGCGAGCTCTTTTTAGGGGATGCTGCAGAAACAGTCGAACTGGTTGACTGACATCGAACATTTGCTTCGCAAAATGCCTTTGTTGGCTTCCATATCTGCTTGGGAGTTTAAGTTCCTGAGGATGTGATAGAAGGAGATCTTGTGAAATTTGGGCAAAATAGATCTGATTCTCCTGAGGATGGTTGATAATTGGAGCTGCGAAGGATTCTTTTTGGAATGCAGAGCCTGAATAATAATTCTGGAGTCCCCAAAGACTGATATGGAACAGACATTGCCTTTGATCGCTTGTGAGAGCCCCTGCCACAGAGGCAGAGCCTTCGCTCTGTTGTTGGATTCCTTGCCTAATCCCCAAGCAAACCTTAACTGCTCTGAGCCATCCGGGTACAATAGAACTCCGCCTCCACCTGTGAAACCGGGATTGCCTTTGGAGGCCCCATCAAAAAACAGGCAATGCTCATTCAGAGCCGACCTCCATTTTATGAACTCTTGCTCCTCCAGCCTGATTTCCCAATTATAGGGAACATTGATAGCGATGGCAGCACAATCTTTATGTTTTGGGACCAAACAATTCAGCCAGAGTTCCTCTTCTCTATTCAGGGCTTTCCCAGATTTTTTGGCTGTGTTGGCATCCAGAGTTTCTCCTAAAAGAGCTTTAATTTTGGTGATGACTTTGAGTGGGTTGCAGCTTTCATTTCTGAAAAGTCTGTTATTCCTTTCCAGCCACAGCTTCCAACAAACGAACTTGGGGATCTAGAGCCAACAGTTTTTGAGAAGGATATTTTTGGAGAGACCATACGGCGACAATTTGCTCCAGGACTGGAAAAGGTTTTGGATGTTTCTTGGGAGATCGAAGTTATCAGCATTTAGCATGAGGACTCCCCTCCAGACTTCTGATGCAAAGGGGCAAGTTAAGAACAAGTGAGCAGTTGTTTCTTCCTCTGACTTACACAGATTACACCAGGACGGACCTTCCATTCCGCACCTACGAAGATTATCTCGAGTGAGGATACTATTATGAGCTAATGTCCAGTAGAAGAAATCTATTTTGGGAAGAGAGGGGGAATCCCAAATAAAATGCCATTGAGTCGGGTTTGGGGGAACATTTGGAATGGCAATGATGCTTTTGTATCCTTCAGCAGCAGAATACAAGCCTGTGACAGATCCCCACCGTCGCTTGTCTTTTGCTGAAGCTTTTACAGGGGCTTTCCCTTGTAGCTTATCCAATAGAACAGAGGCTTCACCCTCCAGCCACTGAGGGACCTCCCCCAATTGCCAGCTTTCCCAAAGACCATCCTCCGACCAAGAGGAGATATCCCAAAGAGTGTTCAGGTTGCGATCTTGAAGCCAGTTTCTGATATTAGAAATTTCTTCCTCCTGGTTCATCGGTTGGTCACCTAGAATAGGATCATCCCAAATTCTTATTTTTCGCCCATTACCTGGAATCCAATACAGATTACGACTAAAATGATCCCAAGCTTTGATGCAGAGATTAAAGACAGGAGAACCTTTGGTGGAGCGAGGCGGATGGTCCAGACATCTGAGGTGCTTCCCATGGAAATATTTTCTCCACAGGACCTTCTTGCTCCAGCTAATTAGAAGCAAATATTATCCATCACTAATATGAAGAATTTTTTCATAATGAGATTTCATATTTTGATTTTCGATGAAATATTTTCACAAAAGGCACCCAAATTTTGATAAAGGCATGCAAAAAGGAGGTGTTTAATCAATGTTATCTTACCATGCCATAATTATTAGATAGTGTTGCATGACTAATAATAACTAATATACTCTATGTGAAGGAAGAGAATATAAAATAAATTTATGTCGATATGCAATAATAATAATTTATGGAGGTGTACATACCCTATCCCACTTTGAATTTGAAGCCATCACCTCATAGGACAACCACTATGACCCCGAAACTTCTTGGGGTTCTATGGAAAATGGATTTTTCCATATATCCTTTTTTTACATATATCCTTTTTTATATATCATAGGTTTGTTCCCCAAGTTGCCTCTATTCCACACATAATACAAATATATATATATATATATATCGGAGAATAGAGGGCTAGGTATATATGTATTGGCCATATGATAATCGGTGGGTTCAGTTATGTGCCACTACCCAAAACCCCCGATTGCGATATCTATATATATATATATACGTGGACCCACGGACCATTAAAATTTGATGTAACATAATATTGGTAGAAATCAAGTTATGGGTTAAGTTAAGAGTGGAGGAGTATATACACGGACCCGAACAGGTTATAGCAACAACCCTTAATAATATCGCATCCGCCCATCGGGACTCTCACATCGCAATATATAAAGGGTTGTCACCCCTGAACCACCAATTGCGATATATATGTATGGACCCGTCAGAGGCATTGAAAACAGCTTAGAATAATATCACATCCGCCCTATCAGTACCTGTATATCGCAATACACAAATGGCTGTCACTCCTGCAAGTGTCGATTGTGATGTATGTTGTAGACCCGATGCAACATTGTAGTTTGACTTAATATCATATCGCATCCGCAAGTGAATCGGCCATCGGCCATCGGGAAGTTGCGACTACCGATTGTGATATATGTAGGACTCGATACAAAAATAGATGTGGATGTAATGTTTTTTGAAATCCGCCCTTTAGCGTTTTGGCTGGTTATTTTTCATATATTCCTGTGTATTTGATTTTTGTTGCGTGGGGTTTGAAGGGCAAAATGCATTAAAAAATGCTCCTGATAGTTCAAGAGGCCTGAACGAAGCTAATTGCAATTGGTATGGTGATGTGGCAGGTGGGGCCTCCTTGTTGGTACAATTTCTCTAATGAATTCTCTCTGTAAATAATAAAGACTTGTGTTTTTATATTTTTACAAAAAATGGAGCCTCTGTTACAGTTTTTTATGCAGCAGTTTGTTCTCTATGTATTCAGTCCTCGCCATTGAATCAACGTGTCCTAGGAGTGTAGGTGAGCACAAAGAGACTAAGGAAGCTAAAGCACCGAAGAGGACAAGCTAGCGCAGAGGAAGCCAAAGTGCTAAAGAGGACAAGCTAGCGCAGAGGAAGCCAAGGAACCGAGGAGGCTAAGCTAGCGTGGAGGAAGTTGTAACGAGTGTTGAGGAAGCCGAAGGGGTAATAGAAAGAGGAAATCGATGGTTAGAGGCATCAGGAAGATACAAAAACAGAGGATAAGGAAAGTGTGTGTTTCTTGTTGAAAACTTTGGAGGAAATAGAGGCAGTTGTAGGGTCCAAAGGAACAGAAAAGGGTCGAGGGACCAACAGGACAGGAGGCATTCGAAGGGTGAGCTTCTCAGCTAATCGTGTTACCCTGTGAAAGAATTAATCAAGCATACAATGTAGTTTGAAGAATAATTCTGTGATATAATGAATAGCGTTTTAACTAACATTTTTTGAAGGGAGAAGTAGTAAGCAAAGAAGCAGTTATGCTGAATCATTTACTGTGACAGTAAGAACAGATGCTTGAACAAAAAGTCTATTCTTATGAAAAGCTTAGTGCAGCTAATAGTAGACTCACTAAAGCTGTGTGGAGACATTATCAGAAGTCATCTATTGGAGACTTTGTGTGGACAGTATGAAGAGTTGGAAGACTCTTTCCTAAGAAGCATGGTTGTCATTGATGTTGTAGCATGGAGGCTACAGTGAAGCTGTAAATAGACAAAACTCAGTAAAGAAGAGTTGTGAGAGCAAAACATTACTATTAAACATGCCTTGAGAAGACTGGGTCGAAACCCTTGGTGTTGGTGCCTCAAAAGTAAGAAGGATTGGAGTCCTTGGGGTTGATGCCTCAGAAGTAAGAAGGATTGGAGTCATTAGGATTGTTGCTCAGAAGTAGAAAGAACTGGTGTCGTTGGGACTGGTGTCTCAGGAACTGGAAGGATGGAAGTCCTTGGGAGTTGGTGCTCCTAATTCTGAGATTGTTACCTTAGTGAAACAAATTTGGAGCTCTGGAGGTTGGAGCATCACAAAAGTCGAAGTTGGTGCTTGGCAATTAATTGCAACCACTTATATATTGTATCTATTTTATAGTAAATATTATATTAATAAAATCATTGATACTTGTTTTTCATGTTGTGTTCTGAATATCAATGTTTCAACTGGTAAAATAATAGTTGAGAAATAAATACTGATTCACCCCCTCTTAGTATTTCCAACAAAACCATTGTCAAATTGGCATCTAACCAAGCCTTCTAGGGCTCCAGAACATTTGTTCCAACCTAGCTTATAGGACTAGTATCTCAACCTATGGTTGCTACTGGGCTCCACAACATTTGTCCAACCAAGTCTCTAGGACTAGTAATTCAACCCACCACTTTTTTGGGCTTCCAGAGTGTTTGTCCAACTAGGGCTTCCAGGACTAGTAAGTCAACCCACCAATGGCTTCCAGAGTGTTTTTCCAACAAGAATTCTAAGACAAGTAACTCAACCCAAGTTGTTATATGGCTACGAGAGTGTTTTTCCAACCAAGGCTCTAGGACTAATAACTCCTAAAGCCTTATTGCTCAATTTTATTTCTCTTTTGATGATAACTTTTTCTGTAGAAAGTGCATTGGACTACCATGGTCTATCCTAACTTTAAAGTACCTCCTTATGAGATATTATCTACATTTTTTATTACAGGTAAAGTTTCTTCCATTTTTTTTCATATGTAAATTTCATCAAGTATTTTCCTTGAATTGTTCGCTTTCAAAAGAAGAACATACCTCTTCTTGTGTTAATACTACTACAATTTCTTCTCCTGATGCATCACATTCTATTATGAATGTTTTACCAAAATCATGTGTTTCCCAAATTGGTGTAGAAGGCGGAATCCTTTAAGAGAGAGAATACCAAAGTAGCCTCACAATCATACAAATGATTTTTCATCATGATAGGTATGAGTGGGTCCACAATGCAACCATAATATTCTTTTAAAATTCAATAATGTCTTGTGAGTCAAAAAAATCCTCTAAATCTCTTTATGTTAGCAATAAAGACCACTTTGCAATAACTTGGATCTTTTAAGGGTCCACCTTAACTCCTTCCTTTGAAACAATGTGACCCAAATACTCTACTACTTATTTCCCAAACCCTATTTATGATATTTTTACATAAAATTGATTGTTCTTAAGAATTTGTAGAACTTTGTCCACATGCTTAATATTTATTCCCTTTAAGAAAACCAACATAAAATTTCTACGAAAGGGTTGCAAAAAATTGTTCACAAGGCTTTGAAAAGTAGAAGGATCATATAGTCAAGGCAAATGGCATGACCA
Source organism: Pinus taeda (assembly GCA_000404065.3). Taxonomy (NCBI): domain Eukaryota; kingdom Viridiplantae; phylum Streptophyta; class Pinopsida; order Pinales; family Pinaceae; genus Pinus; species Pinus taeda. Next base: position 1,926 of record APFE031734295.1, on the reverse strand, counting down.
AGAACTCATTGCACATCATGTTTTCTAAAAACAATTTTTAGAATGTCTTCATTTCTTAATTTGATTTGGTGGTATCCGAATTCAAGATCAAGCTTTATATAATAAGACACTTTGTAAAGCTCATTTAATATCTCAACAATGATGAAAGATATTAAAACCAATGCCTCTTGAGTCATTCAAGCTTACTGAGGAAACTACGACCATTGAGGTAGTTGTGAGATTTTTCTCAGACTTCCAAAGGTGCAAGACTCATTTAAGGAACTATATACTAGAATCCAAATTTTTGTACATTGTTTCATCACAAATGCTCCATTAACTACATCATTCATACCAAATTGCAACATTTGTCTTCAAGATAAGCCATATATTAATGTTGCAGGGATATTGGCAAAAGGGGAATATTGAAGTTTTGAAAGTATTAAAAAGTCATAATAGATGTGTAAAGGAAAGGGATGTTGCACTAAGTGAAGGAAATACACACCACAAAGACATATTGCATAGGACCCTACACAATTGAGTAGGATATACTCTATAGGCATATGACGAAGCATGAAGACCTGTAATGAATTGTAAATCAATTGTATTGATCTTGTAACCAAATTATAGGTAGGTTAGTGTGATCCCCACATAAAGCACACTTATAAAATGATGTAATAAGAGAGATATAGAAGAGGCATATCATTTTGCAAGAGATTATTTTTTCATTGTAGAGTTCTTTCGACGTTGCAGAGCTCTCTAAGTATTCTAATAGAGATTAGACTTATTAGCTATTTTTAATATATAGATCTGAATTTTGAGAGGAATTAATGAGATATATATTTATTTTCAAATTTTATAAGTCCTTTTTGTCCTATTGAATGTATTTTTAAGCTTACTACTATAATCTTTTAGGGATTTTTAAAGAATGTTGATATGAATGTTTAATTGTAATTGTGAATGTTTACTTTTGATTGAAAGGTTGTCGTTGTTGGCCTAGTTTCCCTATCCAATATGTGGGTGGGTTGGCCCACCAAATCTAATTTTATATAAATAAATAAAGAAGAGATATTTATTGACCAGTCCTCCATCTAATAAAGAGGAGATATTTATTCATGATTCCTCCATCATTGAGTAGGAAAAAAGAGTTGGGTACTGTAAAGTACCTCCTTGAAGTCGAGTATCTTCACGAGTATTTAAAATTGACACCCATTTATCCTTTCATCATTTTTTAGTCGTAAAATACAATTTTGTTTCTAAAAGAAACACATTATTGTTGACTAGCTAATTATTTTGAAAAATGTCGAAATGACAGGTTTATAAAAAAAAGAAGTTTCAATACATACATACATACATACATACATACATACATACATACATGTATGTATGTATGTATGTATGTATGTATGTATGTATTGAAACTTCTTTTTTTTATAAACCTGTCATTTCGACATTTTTCAAAATAATTAGCTAGTCAACAATAATGTGTTTCTTTTAGAAACAAAATTGTATTTTACGACTAAAAAATGATGAAAGGATAGTACAATTAGGACAATGAGCTAGACGAGCTATCCAAATGAATCCTTACAAAGTATTGAATAAATACAACAAATTTCGAAGACTTTGGTAGGCCATATAGCTACAATTATGCCTAAAACTCAAATCTAAATCCCAATACCCAGAGCAAGATGGCATCACACATTAATGCATGAATAAATTTTAGTCACAACCAACCATTACGTATTCGCAATGCCAAAAAAATGTACGTCAATAGGTCCTCACAAGTGCCAAGATGGATTCAACAACAATTTCTTCACCTTTCCTTTTTGGTTTAAATGAACCATAGTAGTATTTGATACATATCTGGAATTTTAATATCAGTGAACTATCTTCACACACGAGAAATCCTCGAATGTATTTGCAAGTGGTTAGGGATATCTTTGGGGAAAG
>APFE031734286.1:7222-18538 GCA_000404065.3 Pinus taeda | reverse complement strand
AAGAAAAGGATTATATGTCTCGAATTCCTTATGCCAATGTAGTAGGATGTTTGATGTATGCGATGGTATGTACGCGACCAGATATTTCTCATGCAGTTGGGGTTTCAGCAGGTACATGGCAAATCCGGGTAAAGAACACTGGTCAGCAGTGAAATGGGTGCTTCGGTACTTGAGAGGCACAAGTAGTTATTGTATTTCTTACAATAAGAGTAGTGAATTTGTTTGCGGATATGTTGATTCCGATTTTGCAGGTGATTTGGATAAGAGAAGGTCAACTTCAGGGTATGTCTTTACTCTTGCAGGTGGAGCTATCAGCTGGATGTCAAAGCTACAGAACAATGTTTCTTTGTCCACTACTGAAGCAGAATACATTGCTGCTTCTCATGCTTGCAAAGAGGTGGTTTGGTTGAAAGATTTGCTTGGTGAGTTTGGTAGGTTACAGGACAACATCAGGTTAATTTGTGATAGTCAAAGTGCAATACATTTGGCTAAGAATCCGGCCTATCATAGTAAATCAAAGCATATTCCAATTAAGTACCATTTTGTAAGACAAGTTATCACTGAAAGCGGAGTCTCTCTTGAAAAGGTGCATACAAAGGATAACTGTGCAGACATGTTCACGAAACCAGTTTTGTTGGAGAAGCTACGTTGGTGTTTGACTTCTCTTGGCTTGTAGAAAAGATAAAATAATAATAACAGGGCATCAGGCGAATTGTTGTCAAGGTGGATATTGTTGAGATTTTCTGTTTGTAACAAAATAGGAAAAATCTCAGGTGATGACAACAATAGGGATTCAGTTCCTAGATTAGCTCCAGGTTGTTGGGAGGGAGTTAATGCCTCCTATATTTGATGTGAGGGAGTTAATGAGGCTGTTAGATTCGCTATGCTATATAACAGGCAACCATTCAGATGGTTTGCTAAGAGTGTGAGAGGTTTTATGAGAATTTCTTGATGTAATCTCCAATTTGATTAATAAACTCCTGATGCCTATGTTTGGTGGACGTAGCCCAGATTGGTTGGGTGAACCACGTTAAATACTGTCTCTTATGTGCTTGAAATTTTGTTGTGTGTTTTCTTAATTTGCTGTGCACCTGAACCAACATTGATTTCCTACATTGAGTGTTATCTTACATTTGATGGCTTAATATTCCTTGACATTTTAAGTAGGTTGAATGTAATTTGTATTCTATCACATTTGTTGTTGTTGTTTGTTTGCTTGTTTCAGTTATTCAAAGGAAGGAAATGAAAGATAGTTGGAGTAAGAAAGCAAGATCATCACCAAGCGGAATAGCGTTCTAAGAGGTGGGCACTCTTATTTGATTCTAGATTAAGGAACTTTTCCATAGATTGTTTGTTTGTGGCTAGACCCACTCTCTTGGGCTAGATTGTTTGTTTGTTTGTCGGCATCAAGAATTTACCTGCACCACAAATTGGAGACTCCAATGGGGAGCCAATCCTCCTGTTTGATTAATTCTCATTTCATGGTTATGTGAACTTTTCTATTATCACCTTTTTCCTTGAGTTTTCTCTGGTTTTCCTGGTTTGCTGCTCCGAGTCTGAAATTTACAGTGGTAGGTCTAGTTCTAGCCTTTGAAATTTTTTAATTTTTCATTGAAATCCTCGATCAGCGCATTTATTTTTCTAACAGACGCATTAATTAGTGTGGGTTTCTCTAAAACAGTCCCATCGACCCCCTTGTGGCACTTGTTGTTAGTTAGGCAGTCACGTTGATTCCTGTAAGTGAAGATCAATGTTTCCCCTAGATCATAACCAATGTGTCTTGCCCTCTTCAATTCTGCCTCTTAGCTTGTTTTGCCTATGTTCTCCCTGACTGGAAAGCTTCACTTGCTTTGCTTGTGTGCTTGTTCGGTTTTCTTTCTCTTTACTTGATTTTTTTATTCTTTAGGTGGTTTGAGGCCTAGGGCATCTAGGTCATCATCCATTCAACTATTTGTGTGCTCGGAAAGTAAAGTTGTTAGTTAGATGCTCCTTGCATTTCATTTTTTAGGCCCTCTTGCAGTTGAGGGGAAGGGATAGTTCGGTTGGAGTACCTTCTACAGAGCCCAAGATACATAGCAGAGAGAGGCAGAGAAACATGAGAGGGGTTGACACTGAGCCAGAGGGCCCATGCAAATCTTGATGCCTTGCCAAAAGGGCTCATGCAAAGGGAGCTCAATCGCTTATGCAAAAGTTTGATTTTTGCAAAGGAGATGACATTTCCGAGCTAGGAGGGCTGGAAACTACTCGAGAAGGCAAGATGTTTCCTAGTTGAGCTGACACAGAGCCTCAGAGAGCTCCACATAGTTACTGTGCAAGGGTAGCATAGTTGTAGTCAGGGACCATTGATTCAGCTGTCAGAATAGTCGAGATTTTTTGGGTAGAGTGAGGTAATCTCGCAATTTTTCTCTTCTAGTTGTATTTCTCTGTAACTGGATAGTCGGGAGGGCATCCAGAGTTGTATTAAGAAATTTCTACTTAATAATATAAAATCCTCAAAGTTGTTGCACTCGTTTTCCTGCATTGGGTTTTTCTGAGGACATTTGTCCAAAAATAATAGTGTCCATTGTGTTGTATTTTATTTCTTCCTGAGACTCTTATTTATGTATAATATTTAATTAAGTGAAGACTGCAGTGTATGTTTTACAATATTTTCCATAGGAAACTACAAGTAATTTGTTTAAAGGAATTTAACAAATAGGAGTAATATCATCAATTGTTGCAGTAAGGATTCCGGTTGTGGAATTTGCACATGGTATCAGAGTTGCAGGTGGAACAAGAAGATTACTAGAGAACCCAACGTTGAGCAGAAGAGGGAGATAGAAAAGCTACAGGAGGCAGTAGTTCGAAACCCCAGAGGTTTTGCGTAATTCTAGCCAGAGAGCTAAAAATTTGAGGTAGTCTCTCTCTGAGTGAGCCGAAAGAAAGAAGGGATTCCAGATCGAATTTTTGTTGGAGCAGAGGGAGCAATGTTGAAGCCTCAGCATGAGGAGAAACTTATGGGACACAGATTTTTCTATAAGCAGTTTATTGGGCAAAAAATCGTCAAAAGAAAGAAGAGAAGCGCAATTGAGCGAATTTCTTCCTCACAAACTTCCTAGCCAAGGAAATTGAATTCTCTAGAGCTAAGCAATAGCAAGGGGCAACAGTTTTACTAGCTCAAACAAGGAGTGAGTAACCTAGCCCAACAATAGTGCAGAGGAGAGAGGATATTTTTGAAATTTTGTTTTTGGTATTGATGGAAGCCACATCTCTCGGAGGAAGGTGGGGTGATCTAGAGATATATTTTGAAAGAGATATTGATGGGCAGGATCCTTGAGGTGTCCTTCTTGGATCAATACCTTGCTATGGGAGCCCAATTGTAGTAGTAGGATGGATTAGTGTCGAATCGTGTCAAGGAGTGTCGGGGAGATAGTTTCAGTGGCTAGGAGCGCTAGAGTCTGAGCAGCACAAAGTAGAGTTGACAACAACATAGATGGCACAAAGCAGAGGTCAGCAACATCACAGTATATTCATAGGGCCATTGCAGAGACTAGCAGTAGTCAGGCTCTAACATTCATGTGGTATCATATTGAACACAGTTAGTTCAATAATTTTGGATGTTCTTACATTACTGATGGAGTAGCAGCAAAATTTTGTAGTGCAGTAGCAGTTGGTAGTGGAAGTGCTAGCAATAGCACAAATGCAACACTTGAGAGGGAGTTATAGTACAAATGCAGTGTTTACAGTGGCAGTGTCAACAACAGTACAATTGTAGCAACAATGCAGAAGTTGGTGGATATCATATCAAACATCAATAGCTTATAGGACAATGCCTCAGAGTCAGATAAATATGCATCAACATATATTGCAAGAGCACATTCCTTTGCTAAGAGGAAGTGTTGATTTGGGGTAGCATCGAATATTCTGTAGGCCTCAAATTTTTCAGGGAGGCTTGGGAACATGAATTCCAAAGAACCCATAAAGCGTTTTGGGAAATTCCACCCAGAAACGATTTTATTAAAGTAATTAATATTTTTTAATGGGACCCTAAGTTTAAACTTCGGAAATTAAAAATATTAATGGGTATTAATCTAATTGTGGGTGTAACTTCTAGAAGAAGATGAGGATCAAGATAAAATGATCTTAGCCATTGCTCAATTTTTAATCTAGGTCGTTGAATGTCAATGAGAAGATTATTTAAGGGAGCTTGAGGGTCATTTGGAAAACACACTGAGAGATCAAGAGATTGAATTTCTGAAGTGAGAAGTTCTCAGGAGGAAGTTATGATTGAGTAGATTTCTTGCAGTTGAGGGGCTAGGATAGTTGGGTTGGAGTATCTTCTCTAGAGCTCAGGATACGCAATAGGGAGAGGCATAGAGACACTAGAGGGGTTGAAACTAATCCAGAAGGGCCCACACAGAGCTTGATGCTAAGACAGAAGGGCTCACATAGAGGCAGTTCAATCACCCATGCAAAAGTCTGAGTTTTGTAGAGGAGCTGATATTTCTGAGCCAAGAGGGCTAAAAATTGCTCCAGAAGGAAAGACGTTTCCTAGTTGAGCTAATACAGAGCCTTAGAGAGCTCCACACATTTACTGCATAGTGGAAGCATAGTTGTAGCTGGGGACCATTGATTCAGCTGCTGGAACAGCTAGGATTTGCCAAGTAGAGTGGGGTAATCTCACAATTCTTCTCTGCCAGTTGTATTTCTCAGTAACTAGATTGCCAAGAGAGCATCCAGAGTTGTATTTAGAAACTACTTCTTAATAATATAAAACCCTTAGAGCTATTGCACCGGTTTTCCCACATTGGGTTATTTTGGGGACATTTGTCCAAAAATAACGGTGTCCATTGTGTTGAATTTTATTTCTTGCTCGCTCTCTTGTTTCAGTATAAGATTTAATTAAGTGAAGGTTGCATTGTATGTATTACAATATTTTTTGTCGGAGACTGAAAGTAATTTGTTTAAATGAATTTAACAAATAGAAGTAATATCATCAGTTGCTGCAGTAAGGATTTCAGTTGTGGAATTTTCACAATTTCGACGTTGCAAGAGTTGTCATCGTTTCACTTGATCATGATCGAGTCTTTAATGCTATAAGGGAAGGTAAGTGGCATCCATTATTAATGGTTCCATCTATAAATTGAAATCTTAAACATATACCTAATACATGTTATTTTGTATTTTGGTTGTAGATGATGTCTTTGTTGCCACTTCCCCCTCAAGAAATGAAGAGAATATGGCCTACTATTTGATGCAATGCACATAGGTAAAAAGAAAATTGGTCCAATTGTATGAAGATGGTTAGTGCACATACCAAATTGGTGACATGGTTGTGATGGGTCATTTTTTTTAAAAGGATAAAAATATGGTTGTCACATTATTTATAGAGATTTTATGTTGGAATATATATCTTGCCAATATAATCATTTACTCATTGAAACTCTAACCAATCTCATAGAAATCAAATGAAAGGTAGGTGAAGCAAGCAGATGGAAGATGATATAATTTGATCGTGAATATATTATGGAGACTTGTATGCCTATCACCCATTCGCTAGATGAGTATATGATGCAAATGGAAAGCCCTGAAGCCAAGTCTAAAGCAGTCAAGTATAATCTATTCTAGTTTAAGAGATCAACATATGAATTTTGTAATTTAGAAATGTAACAATTGAATACTTTTGTAATTTTGTAATTTTGAATGTGAATAAAATTCATAGAGAAATGTTACCAGTTCCAACCTCCGTGGGAAAAAATCTAGCCATACTAAGGGATAGTCTGGCCTAGGATGGGTGTGAACCCTATGCGATCTTGATAGCCTAGATGCCCCTAAGTTGTTTCTATGCTAGTCATAGGTTAGACGTGATAGACATCTTAGGACTCACATAACGTATATATATATATATATATATGCAGAGTGATAAATTAATTGAAACTAAAAAAAAATCAATGTTAGCTTTAAATAAAATATTTGAATATCCATGCTAATTAATACATTTCAATATCAACTTTATGTATATTTATATATAGTGTGAAAGTTAAAATAAAAAATAAAAAACTAACATAACCCACAGGGCAACTCAATTGGCGATCGTTGTGTTATGAAGTACTATGCAAACCATGAAATCCAACGATGAAATCCCCAGTCGGCCAACAACAACAACAACATAATAATAAAAATAGGGAGAAATTATAAATAGAATTATGTCAATATTAGCTATAAATAAAATATTTGAATATCCATGTTAACTAATATATTTTAATATCAAACTCCAAATATATTTATATATGTATAAAGAGAAAGTTTAAAAGTTATTTTAATATTGACCCAAATGTATATACACAGAGAAATTCTAATTAAGTCCTTCTTTATAAGTAAAATAGTTCAATATACACATTAAGTAAAATATTTCAATGTTATCTATGTATATTATATAAGACAATTGGAAATAAAATAAAAAATCTTATAATTAAGACTTTTTATTAATGCATTTTTCAAAATGAAAATGTGAAATTCCTTCCATGCTCATCATGGAGTAGAAACATGACACATACATACATACATACATACATACATATAGAACCACCATAGATCCATCTTAACGCTAGATCTACCAAGCAACGAGAGGGATCAAACCTCACAAGTTACAAATATTTCTTCAAATTTTTCATTCTAAACAAGGTTTGAACTTCAAGATATTTGATCACTCTTGGAGCTTGATAGATTTGGGGTTAAGATGGATCTATGTTGGTGTACCATAAACCATGGTCAAGCATAGTTGACAAACATTAATGTAACAATGGTAAAAAATAATGTAATGTGAATACATGGTTACGTTAATTGTTGGCAATGGCCAACCCTCCTCTAACAATGTTAAGCTTTTAAACCATGGTCAACCATTGTCAACCCTATCAAGCCTCTTCATTCATAGTGAACCATCATCAACCATCAACAACCCTCATCAACCATGGTTAACCATTGTTAACCCTTGGTAAAAATTGCCAACCCTATTAACCCTTGGAGCTTTTTTTAATCGATAAAAGGCCTCCTTCAATTTGCATACAAAGTCTTTATTTTCTAAAAAATCAAACCCTTCAAGTTGTTCCATGTATATTTCTTTTTTTTAATTTCCATTCAAAAAGGTTGAATTTACATCCATATGATAGGATTTGAATACTTTTGAACATGAAAATGCTAAAAACATCATTATGGTCTCTAGTCTCGCAACTCGAGTGAAGGTCACTTCAAAGTCAATTCCTTCAATTTGAGTATACCCCTTGCACACCAATCTTGCCTTGTTTCTTATGACTTGTCCATCTTCATTCAATTTTTTATTGAACAAAAACTTGGTTCCTATGAAATTCTTATCCTTTGGACGAGGTACAAGTTCCCATATTCCATTATTTTCAATTTGGTACATCTCATCTTCATTTATTTTATAAGTGTGGACCCTTACTTGCTTGAGTGAAATCGTTTGGTTCTTTTTGGGACAAGGAGATATCGCTCTTCTTTTGTGGTTTTTTCATATTTTTTCTTGTTTTATTCATGTTTCCATATCTCCTATAATATGGTCTTCTAGATTATGCTTCTGTAAAAAATTGAAGGTTATCTCCAATGATGTTTGAGTTTGTTCCTCTTTTTTATCTTCTAACTCACGCTCTTCTTTTTCTACACCTTCTTCCTAATCTGTAAGTATAAGGTATTCTTCATTTGTTAAATCTTCTTCTTTTTGGGAAAGAGTCTCATCTATCTTTACGTCAATTCTTTCTACCACCTTCCAAAGATAATCGTTGTAGCCTTTGTAGGCCTTGATTATTATTTAATATCCAAGAAAAATTCATTCATTAAATTGAATGAAACTTGCCTAGTAAATTGTCATTTATCTTCATAAAGAATTTGCTTCCAAATATTTTGAAGTTTTTAATAGAAGCATCTCTTCCTTTCCATATCTCATATGATGTTTTATCACTGTTTACTCAAATTTCTTCCCTATTTAGGATGTCTATTGTTTCCCAAAATGCCTCCTTCAAGAATCAAACAGTTAAGTTAGCTTCCAATAACATTGTTCTTGTAGTCTCCTATACAAATCTATTCTTTCTTTCTACCACTCCATTTTGTTTTGGAGTCTTAGGCACATAGAGTTTCCTCTTGATTCCATGTTTTCCACGAAACTCATCGAATTCTTCTAAAGTAAAGTATCCACGTTTATCTAATATTAAGCATTTGATCTTCAACTCACTTTCATTTTCAACCATTGCTTTGAGATTTTTAAAAAATATAGTTTCTTTGACTTATATTTAAGGAAATATACCCAAATCATTCTAGTATAATCATCTATGAATAAAATAAGGTACTTTTTTCCTTGCAAGGTTGGAGTTTTGGTTGGACCACACAAATCTATATGTAAAATTTCCGGACGCATTGATGTTGAATATTCCTTTGACTTGAAACTGTCCTAGTTTTCTTTCCATGTTGACATGGTACTAAAATAACATTTATTGGTTTTTATATTTTGGGGATATCTCTTACTACCTGAGTTTTGTTGATATTCATGAAGTTATCGAAGCTTAGATGTCCCAAATGATGGTACCATAGCTAGATTTCATTTAATTAACTCATGTAACATATTTCTTCTTGAATTTCACTCACAATGTATACATTATCCATTGTTCTTACTCCTTTTCCTACTAGTTTTCTTGAAGATGATCTCCTTATTTTCACAGTCTTTGGCATAGAAAATGAGATCATATCCTTGATCGCACATTTGGATGACACTTAAAAGATTATGCTTGAGGCCTTCAACATATAGGATATTTTGTGATTTTGCCTCGCCATTGTTAAGACTTACTTTGTTTGTTCCAACAATTTTAACAAATTCGTTATCTCCAAAGGTCACATTTGTAGAAGTTAATGTGTAGATTCAATACTGCTCATGAAATTTGTTAAATCACAAGACTTGAAGCTACTCTACTGAACTATAAAATTTAATTCACCATCTAAACAAGAATCGTAGACATGCAAAAGGAAATATCACACATGGACAAACATTTATGTGTGGTAAAGTAACTACTCAAAACCCCTTATTCTCTATATTGTATTAATTAGAGAATAAAGAAGAAATACATTTTTTTCTCAAGCCTAAGTACACCTTGCAACTGTATAGTCTATCCCTCTGCCTGACAGACTAAACAAGGCCCAACACTTAGCCAATTTCAAGCCTTCCAAAACCCCTTATTCCTTGTGATGTTCCCTTAGCAAATTTCCCCTATTTTGTAGGAATTTCACACCAAGGAATTTCACAATAGCCTTAGGTCAATATCTAACTGCATGCACCTCATGTACACATGGGAATATGCTACAACGGATAGTACATTGCCTTAGAATCTCCATATCAACTGTGTATCTCGAATTCTCTGCATTCAACAATTATTTTGGGCTAATTAATCAGTTAACCGGTTGATCACCGAGTGTGGTTGAAGTTCCACTTCCACAACATGACCTACACTAGTTCTTCTGACAGTTAGAACTAGTTAAACTAACAATAACTCAAATTAAATAAAATATATTTCTACAAATTAGCAATCAATCATGTAGAAGTGAACTCAAGCTTCCCCAACTATAATTTAATGATTTAACTGAATGAAAAGATTCATGTCGCCTCACTTAACTACCTCCAAGTATTCTACTAAAATAGAAATTCAAGTTTTAATTTAGTTTGACCAAGGAAAAGTCAAAACTAAACTTTCTTGTTGCATTTTCAACACTCCCTCTTAGCAATAAACGTATTATAAATGACCACTATCCTACACTTGTGAAACTCGAATTTTCCTCCTTACAAAGCCTTTTTCAAAATATATGCATCTTATTCCTCTATCGAAATGTACTGCAACAACATAATCTTATTTGAACACAATCTTGTAGATGGTGATACCAGATATCAATATTCTTGGATTGATCATGAAATACAGGATTCTCAGAGATTTTGATACAACTATGATTATCACATTAAATTATAGTAGGATCCATCATTTGACCAAATAACCCAACAAGAATCTTTCTCATCCAGATTTCCTCACATGTTGCTTGACTTGCAGCCATGTACTGTGCTTATACTGAGATGAGTTCCATAGACCTATGCTTCCTATTGTACCAAGAAATTGGTGATGACCCAACACTAAAAACCCCCTAATGTGTTCTTCCTTTCTAATGGACTCCCCACCCAATCTACATCTATGAAGCCTTGCAGCTTCACTCCCTCTATTTTTTTGTACCAAAGACCAAACTAGGTAGTGCCTTTAAGGTATCTCAACACATGCATTGCTGCCTTCCAATAGATTTTGGTTGGCTTAACTATTGGTTGACTAAGTTTGTTAACTTCATAACACATGTCTAGTGCTGTGTTCACAAAACAAATAAGTGAACCCACAATCTTCCTATAAATGGTAGCCTCAACTACTTCACCTGAAGTAGCATCCTCTTTCCTCAAGTTTCCTGCTAGAGGAGTCTCCATGGGTTTGCTCTTATCCATGTGGAACTTCTTCAATATCTCATTGGCATACTTTCCTTGAGAGGAAAATAGTTCCCCGTCTGTTTTCCATACTTCCAAACTAAGAAAGTAATGCATGAGTCCCATGTCCTTCATCTCGAATTCGCTTGCAAAATCCTCTTTGCAAGAATTGGTCAACTTCTCATCACCAGTTAAAATTAAATCATAGACATACAACACAGTAATCAATAATTCCTTCAACCATAATGTGATAAAGGTTTGCATCTACTTCACTTTTGGTGAAGCCCAACCTAGTGAGATAGTTGTCGATCCTAGTGTATTGAGCACATAGTTCTTTCTTGAGTCGATACAATGTTCACTTGATTTTTCACACATGTGACGCTTTACCAAAGGTCTCAAACCCCTTTGTATGATCAATATAAACCTCCTCCTCAATAACTCTATTGAGGAATGTTGTCTTCACATCCATCTGGTGGATCTTCCTGATCCGGATTTAAACAGGAATGCAACAAATTACAGAGATAACCATATACACAAATATGCAGCGGAAATAATACTTCATTTCATTAATGGAAAAATACTAAAATATGCTTACAATCAGAAATGGAAATAAACTAGCTAGGGCGATGGTAGCTTATCTCTGAGAAGAGATGTGATGGCTACATGCCTCTGAACTGTGTTACAATGAGGCTCGAAGGCCTATTTATATTTGAGAAACAATGAAAAACCCTTAACATTCCAAAACCTAACCCTAGGAGATGAAACGCCAAACTGTGGGCCCCGTTTAGGGGTAAGTTGGTACATCAACTTCCCGAGGTCGTAACTTT
>APFE031734280.1:208130-245025 GCA_000404065.3 Pinus taeda | reverse complement strand
AATCCCTCTATTGTTATTTTTGTGCCTTTATATTATTATTGTTAGGTCTGCTTGGTTATATTGTGACCCCTTAGACTCCTATATATAGAAAGGAGGTTTTGTCATTTGAATCATCCAACAATTATTCATTTGTGTAATGTAAAGGAGGTTTCCCCTTGAAGAGGCTTATTTCTAAGGCATTCATCTATCTTTTCTATCCTTTTTTGAGCTGGTTACATAACACTTGTTGGTCGATTTTCATTCTAAACAGTGAAGGTAAACCTATTGTCATGTCTTTGTGAACTGTTAATCATTGAAGCGTAGTCATAGGGGATTAATGCCTAAAGCGACTTGCTAACTTAAGTTCTCATGCAGATTTGGAGGAATGATGATCAAAGGTATGATTCAATGTATGATGACTATTGAGCTAGAAGCACTATCTTTGGATATCAACTGCAAGCGGTGGATCAACCTATCGAACAGCACAAGTTCTATCTTTGAATTCTATTGTATGTCAAGAAACCGCTATGTATTTTAAGGCAAACAACTATTGTAATATTTGGCATTGTCAGTTGATTTCTGAAACGTACAAGTAGTGATTACGGGGCTGGGAAAGCCACCGCTAAAAGATATATGATATTTTTTAGCTGTAACAACAGACCTCTATAATGATATTTTGATTAATACAATTGCTTATCCGTTGAATATTTTGTAGATCTTGATCTTGCCACATCCCTAATTAGGGAGTTGGGCCCACTCTCCTGACTAGGTGTTGTTTGATTAGATATGTGTGTAGGTTCATTTTTTGTTGTGTTATCTTTTTGATTCATAATGATTTTAGTGTGTTGCTATGAGTCTTAAATTGTTGTTACTCTTATTTTCTGTTACATTTATAACTTGTTGTTACACATTGTTATGTTATGATTTAACGTTCAATGCAGGGTAGGGAACTTGTGGCTTGCACATACCTTGCATGATAGCCTTGAAATAACCAGTCAAGCTCCGGGTTAACAATTAATGTGGAGTTGGGTGAATTTCATGATTCATATCTGAACACCAACATTTTGGTGTTCTTTTCGGGGAGGCTATTCAAGGCGCAAAAGTACACCAAATATTGACCATAAGACCATTCTCTCGTCCCGGGGAGGGAAGTTTTTCACCCTACTCTAGGTCTTGAGCATTAGAATGTTCTTTCTTTCATAAGAACCATTCTCTCGTCCTATTTCAGGTCCTGAGCATAGATTTTTGTCGTTGGTTTGCTTTCCTTCTTTTTCTTTCGTTTTAGGGACCACTCTCTCCTCCCGGGGAGGGAAATTTTCACCCAGCTCCAACTCCCGAGCTTTCAATTTATTTGAATGTTTTCCTTTTATTTTCTGATTGCATGAATAGAGATACAAATAAAAGGGCTAGAGGAAGACCCCCAAAAAGATGAAGAGGAAGATCCCCAAAAAGAATAAGGAAAGATCTAGGCAGAAATACCTATATCCAAGAAATCATTTCAAGAGCTGAATCAAGAGCATCATCGTGAGCCGCTATTAGGGTGAGATCTCATATGAGATCTGGAGGGCAGTTAGTTTCAAAACCAGAACCTCCCCTAATAACAGAAGCAAAATTTAGGGAATAAGAACTAGTAAGCAGAGGATCGGGAGAACTGAACACTATGAGTTCAAAAGAAGAAGAAGGCTTGAGGGAATCCACTGCACCATTTGATCGAGGGAGTGCTATTTAACAGGCTTAACCACACATTATAGAACAACCAGAACCTATTGAGATTCCAAGTGAATATTGGAAGATATCCATAGCCCTTTGATTGAGTTTTGAATTGGTGATATTAGGGTGATGCACCTATGAAGCCTATTCCTATGATAACATTACCTAACTTTCACGGTATTTCTTCTGAAGGTCTGAACACCTTCCTATTTGAATTCAACATTGTCTATTTGGGGTATGACTATATTTTTGATGCACATAAATTGAAGATATTCCTCTCCACTTTGAAGGGAACAATTTTGAGATGGTTCATGGGTTTAGGAGGGAAATATATTACTACATGGGATGATATGAAGATGATCTTCCTCGAAAAGCATCAAGACTACTGAAAATCCCAAGATGTTAAGGAAGAAATATTTAAAATTAAGCAGAAAGAGGATGAGAACATGGAGGAATTTGGGGAATGTTTCCAATAGAGTTTGCAGAGATCAGGCCATAGTGATCTGGATAAGGAAATCTTGAGAATAATTTTTATCTTGGCACTAAGGGAGGAATCTTTGGAACTTTTGAACGTCATAGAAAAGGGTACATGTCAAAGGAACATTTTGACACCATCTGAGAATTGTGCATTAAGTGTTTATGTGGAGATGCGAGGTAGAGGCAAGGGATTTGAACCCTCAAGACATCTAGCGGTGGAGTCACGAAAGCAGAAATTGGAAATTTGCTAGACAACTTGAGGACTGATATCTTGAGCACACTATCCTCACAGCTGGATGTTTTATAGGCGAAACATAAGCATATGGAAACAGAGAAGGCCATGTCTATTTTCTGCTCTCAATGCAAAAGGAAACACCTGCTGAAGGAATGCCCACTGAATACTGTCGAGAGCTGTTTATTATGTGAACAAAGCCATTCCATTGACACTTGTCCATCTCTTCTCAGGCCGAAGGTAGATTTTTAGGGAAAAAATGAAGAAGTAGATATACTGTACTTCATGGGATCAAGGAAACCATGGAAACCATGACCACAGAACGTGAATAAAGATATGCCTCAATACCCTTCTCATTATTTTAATAATTTGAATTTTGGGCCTCAATCTGTACCTTTTTCACCTTCATGGCCATAATACTGTTAATATCCAATGCCCTGGAAACCATGGTTCCCTCAGTCTGATCCAACTCCTTCATGGTCTCATAATTGGTTTGGACCTCCTCCTCCTTCTTCAGGACAATTCTCCTAGCCTATTCCACAACAACAATTACAACTAACGTCTAATGCTTCCACCAATAATCCTCCTCTTTGTCTACAACTTCCTGTTCAATCCAACACAAATCCAGACAATAGGGAGGCTTAATAGGTTGAGAAATTCAACCTTCCTGCATAGAGTATTGCCACTATAAAATGTAATGAATTAAATCTCTGGTTTGGTCGGGTGGTAAATACTCAAACTTCACCAATCATTGAACACACTGATGATGAAGTCTCAGAATAAGAACCTAGGAATTCTGTTAGAACAACTGGGGATAAGTCAATGCAAATTCCTACGGAACAACAACCACATTCTCAAACAATTGTTACTAGAGTATGTCAAATTAGTCCACCTTATCCTGAGAGACTATCCTTGAGAAAACATAATCCTCGTCCTGAATTTGAATTTTTAGGGGAATTGCAAAATTTATTTGTCTAAATGCCCTTACTTGATGCTATGAAGGACATACCGATTTATTCCCAAACAATCAAAGAATATTGCTCTAAGAAACCTGGAAGAAAACCAAAGGATCCACTCACTATTCGTGTAATGGGAAAATTATTAGATATAATGTTGGGGAAGTCTATACATGTTAAGTATGAAGATCGAAGGAACCTAATTCTTATAATACAAATTAATGGGGTTGATATCCCAAATGTGCACATAGACTTGGGGGTAGAAATTAATGTTATAACTTCTGCAACTGTGATTAACTTTGGTCTGCGAAACCTTAAACCAACTCCCACCATCCAAGAATTGACAGATCGATCTACTATAAGACCCGTAGGGAATTTGGAAGATATAACTATTTCAGTAGACTCATGGCAATACCCTGTTGATCTTTTAGTATTACATACCTGATCCCCAGCCAGTGGGCATCGTTTGATTTTAGGAAGACCTTGGCTTGCGACCGCATATGCTTACAATGTGTGTCGATCGGGAAATATAGTAATATCCAATGGGGAAGTTACAAAGAATCTTATTCTTTATCCCCCCGCAGAACCAAGTTCATCAGACAAACTAGGATTTACCTTAACACAAAAACCTCTACATGCAAAAGGGATCGACCCTGGAAATGACGCAATTAGACCAATTCTTACTATTGGTGAAGCCCTCTGTTTTAAGGATGAAACAGAAGATGATTCCATAAGTTCTTTTATCAGCAGTGCCAATTCTGTTTCTGATTCAAAGCACCAACTAATAGAATATGTTATGAGTTGCAATGTTCAAGAAGCTATTGAACTAGATACTGAAATTGAATATATTAATATAATTGTACCCCATAAAAATATTCCTATATAAATTGAACCAGGGAATACATTGAACGTTAATCTTGACCTTTCACCTTCCTAGTCTGAACAGTTACTAAAGTCTTTCGACAACAGAAAGAAGCCTTCACTTGGGAATATTCATACATGAAAGGCATCCGTGCTGATTTATGTACTCATCACATATGCATTAAAGAATAATGTCGACCTGTTAGGCAACCACAGAGATGAATGAATCATGCTTTAAAGAACATTGTCAAAGATGAATTATAGAAACTGTTGGAAGTGGAATTTATTTACCCAATCTCAGGCAGTCAATGGTATGCCCACTAGTCATTGTTTCGAAAAAAATGGCAAGTGATGGATTTGTGTTGATTACAGGGAATTGAATAAAGCAACTCAGAAAGATCATTTTCCCTTACCTTTTATTGACCAGGTCCTTGATACATTAGTCGAGAAGAAGTTCTTCTCCTTTCTGGATGGATTTAGTAGGTGCAACCAGATCAAAGTAGTCACAGAGGATCAATATAAAACTACCTTCACATGCCCCTAGGGAACCTTTGCATACCGAGACCTCCCATTTGGTCTCTGTAATGCATCTACTGCCTTCCAACGGGCAATATTGGGGATTATTTCTGATCTAGTCAATGATAGTGTTGAAATCTACATGGATGACTTCACCCCATATGGGGATTCCTTTGAAGAAGGTCTAGAAAACTTAGAGAAAGTACTTAAAATATGTAAGCAAACACATGTTTCTCTTAGTACAATAAAATTCCATATGATGATGAAGGAAGGAATAGTGCGGGGACATATTCTTTCAGTTGCAAGAATTCGGGTTGATCCTACTAATGTAGAGGTAATATTAAATTTTCCTACACCTAAGACACCAACATAGGTGCATATTTTCATTGGTTATGCTAGCTATTATAGACATTTTATAGAATTTTTTTCTAAGATAGCATTTCCACTTTTTCAATTGTTACCTAAGCATGCAAAATTTGTGTGGATAGATGAATGTGCAACAAACTTTGTGAAAATCAAAGAACTAGTTTGCGAAGCTCCAATATTACGAGGTCTTGACTCGAAATTGTCGTTTCATATCTCTATAGATGCTTCTCACATAGTAGTAGGGGCAGTCTTGGGACAACATGAGGATAAGAAATTGTATGCGATTTCTTACGTTAGCAAGAATTTGACTCCTGCTGAACTAAACCATACATTAACTGAAAAAGAGTTTTTACCTGTTATTTATGTTATTAATAAGTTTCAACATTACATTACGGGGTATCCCACTTTCGTTCACACTGATTATACAACCGTTAGGTATCTGATGAATAAATCGATAACTCCTGGTCGTATTATGAGATGGTTATATTAATTCAAGAATTTGATATTTACCATTGTATATATGCCAGGGAAAGATAATGTAGTTGCACATTTATTGTCTAGGCTAGATACTAGTGATGACGGTGCAAATGTAGAGGATAATTTTTCCAGATGAACATATTTTTGCAATTTCTACTCACACTCCGTGGTATGTACATATTGCTAACTATCTTGCTACAAGAAAAGTAGCTCAACACTTACCACACATAGAATAACGAAGGATTATTCATCATAGTGCCCGTTATTCGTGGATAGAGGACATATTTTATACAGGAATTGATAAATAAATACGACACTGCATAAGCGAAGATGACATCTATGATGTCCTGAAAACTTCTCACAATGGCCCCTATGGAGGGAATTTTGCAAATAAGAGGACAAATCATAAGGTGTTACAAATGGGGTACTCTTGGCCCTCTATTTTTTGTGATTCAAGGAAATATGTCCAAGGGTGCGATAACTTCCAATGGATGGGACATCCTAGTCGATTGGATGAGATGTCATTATAGCCTCAACTAGTTCTTGAGCCCTTTGAGAAAAGGGCTATCAATTTCGTTGGGCCATTCAATCCATCCTCACATCAGAATGTCCACATTTTAGTCCACATAGATTATGTGACAAAGTGGGTAGAGCCCAAGACTATTGTGAAAGCAACAAAACAGGTTGTCTTAGATTTCTTATTTGAAGAAATTTTCGCTCGGTACGGAGCTCCTAGAGAGATAGTTTCAGATGGAGGGGTGCAGTTCACATCACATATGATAGCAGGACTTATGAAGAAGTATAGAATCAAGCACATGGTGACATCTTCATATCATCCTCAGGTGAATGATCAAGTCGAGAGTACAAATAAAGTGTTGGAGAATATCCTTACGAAGACTATAGCAAACCATTTCCGGAGCTGGGCTAAAAAGCTTCCTGAGGCACTTTGGGTGTATAGAACAACATGGCGAAACACAACAGGATTTTCACCGTACGATTTTGTCTACAGGAAATCATCTTTGTTTCTAGTGGAATTCAAAATTAAGATGCTTAGGACACCCCTTGAAGTAGGTTTGGATCTTTCAGAAGCCTAGAAACACCGACTGAAACAATTAAATGAGTTGAGTGAAATTTGTTTGGTAGCTGTATAGAACATTGCTGCAATTCAGCAACAATGAACTAAATGGCATGATAAATTTATCAAGAAAAAAGGTGTTTCAAAGAGGAGATTGGGCATTTCTTTATGACTCTCAGTTGAAATTTTTTAAAGGAAAACTCTACTCTAGATTTGTGGGACCACATGAAGTTGACACGATGTTTGATAATGGGACTGTTAGACTCGTAGCAATCTATGAGGCACATACTCCCTTAATTGTAAATGGACATCGCCTTAGATTGTATGACCGTCTATTTTCCAAAGACTCATTTATTAAAATATCTCTGATAATTTTGGTTTTGAAATTGTTAGTGCAGAGAATTCTTCCTCTGCACCTCTTGTTTAATATATATGTAATAATAATAATAAAAAAATGTTGTTATTACTCTATCATTATTTTTCTTAGACGTAATTTGCTGGTGTTGTTACACCACTGATGTTGTTACCCCTCTCGTGCTGATACTCTACGAATGATAACTTCGTCGAAGTAATTCAATGGTGTTGTTACTTTGCGGATGCTGATTTTGTCAAAGTACACCAGTGTTGTTACTTTGTTTGTCAAGATTTCGTCTAAGTACACCGGTGGTGTTACTCCTCTGATGTTGTTACTCTGTTTGTCATGATTTCATCTAAGTACACCGATGTTGTTACTCTTGTGGTGTTGTTACTTCGTTTGTCGCGATTTCATATAAGTACACTGGTTTTGTTACTCTATTTATCACGATTTTGTCTAAGTACATAGGCACTGTTACTCCTCCAATGTTGTTATTCTGTTTGTCGCGATTTTGTCTAAGTACACCGGTGCTATTACTCCTCCAATGTTGTTACTTCGTTTTCCGCAATTTATTCTAAGTACACCGGTGTTGTTACTCCTCCGGTACTATTACTCCGTTCATTACAATTTCATCGAAGTACATTGGTGCTGTTACTCCTCTGGTGTTGTTACTCTGTCAAGGTAAGTTTCCAGGTACGTCCCTAACTGACTTCGTGGATTTGATTGGCATTTCACCTATGACATGACTAGACATGTCCATGGATGATCATCCATTAGTTGGGGGGGGGGGGGGGTACTATATTAATGTTAAACATGTCGTATTTAACAACAATAATGATTCATCATCATTGTTGTCAAACCTTGCGCCAACTCATACACTCCACATTAACATTTTGATCTTTGCCATACCTTGCACAATTATATATATGCATTGGAACTTGAACTATGTATGATTGAGTTGAATTATGGTCCTTTCCAACGCATTCTAATAATTGGAATTATTTACCATAATCCACCATGGCTTTTTCCATAATATTTTCCCAGATTTCCCTTTCATCGCATCCCTTGCAACCACAATCCCTATCATTGCAACTTTACCAACTAATGCTCTCCTTAGTGGTTTTGCTGCTACTCTGAGTGCAGCCATAGAGCAATTTGCAGAATGGGTGGGCAAGTTGTTAGGCATGAACCTAAAGAAACAATGCAGGTCTGAGGCCATCCAGATGTATGACAGGTTTTTCAGAATGTAGGGTGGCATACCTATTTTGATAGGTCACTAGGATTTGATGAAGCTATTACAGTTGAATTTGCGTTGAACTTGGATGAGAATTATTCCAAAGTTCGTGGGATGGGCATTCCTGTCACAAAGGAAGTTATTGCAATTGTTAGTAGGTTGCCGCAAGGTGGGTAGAAATGGTTCACCCATAAATCACCTATACCAGAATTTTCAGAATTATTCTTGCAAGGAGGAGAGGCCTTGGTTCAAAAGGGGAGGGGATATGATCGAAAGTCCTTGCCACATCCATGGGTCGATGTCGCATATTTCATGGTGCGATACATCACTTGTGAAGGATGACTTGCTAACTTGTTCAAATGCCATTTTAAACTTCTTGCATGCCTTCGGTTCCATTGTGTGCATTCTCTGGATATGACAAATTTCTTATGGAATAATATGTGGTTAAGGGCATGGTCTGCTCATTGGTCACGAAATCCGTTGGCGGTCCTCACAAACCATGGGCTTGTCAAGCTAGTGGTGGTGCATGTCCTGTGACAAACTTTTGTGGCTTGGCCACAATTCATGAATTGGAAGAAGTAGAACTTGCGGCCATGATGCCAGCAAGAGAGGAAGAGGGATTAGTGGCAGAAGAAGCCACAGACGACGCTGTTACACAAGAACCAATGTCAGCTGTAGCAAAATAACCAATAGAGAAATGGTTTGTAGACGATGCTGTTACACAAGAACCAACGTCGACTGCCGACCTGGAAACATGAACAATAGAAGTGGAAGGAAGTGCAGTTGACGTTGTTACACAAGAACCAATGTCGACCACTAAGATGATGGAAGAATTGCCGTCAGTAGAAAAAATTGGAGGCGGTGTTGTTACACGAGAACCAAATATCTCCTACTAAAGTGATGTATAAACCAGTGGAAGACGTGGAAGTTATGGTCAATGTTGTTACACAAGAACTAACATCTACTGCTGAGCAAGCGGGCAGAACAAAAAAGAAGGTGGCACAGGAAAAGGAGAAGGAAAGTGCAAAAAAGCTAGGGGAAGGAGAAGGAATTAAAGTGGTAGGTGCAGGAAAAATGGAAATCAAGGAGGATATCCTTCATTCTCCGCTTTCTACCTCCCTGCCAACAGGGCAAGGAAATTTCGCACCCCTAGATGCTCGGTGAAAGAAAATATCTCTCCCCAGATATTGAAATTTGTAGGGACATCTAGCGGCACCATTGTCGACAGTGTCACACAAGAACCAATGTTGACTGGTGGACATATTGGACAAATCGAAGGACTGATGGTTGACATTGTTACACAAGAAACAATGTCGACCGAGGGGAAAATTGAGGAAATTGTGACTTGTGTTGTTTGCAAAAAGCCGTTAGAAGAAAATGTTTTTGTTGGTATTGACCTATAAGGGTTAGAACTAATTTTTTAGCAAATAATTGAAGAAACTTTGGTTGGTGTTGTTCACATAGAGCCGTTAGAAGAAAAAGTTGCTGTTGGTATCGACCTGCAAGGGCCAAGACCAATTTTTGAGCAAATAATTGAAGAAAATGTGGTTGGTGTTGTTTGCATAGAGCCGTTGGAAGGAAATGTTGCTGTTGGTATCGACCCGTAAGGGTTAGAACTAACTTTTTAGCAAATAATTGAAGAAAATGTGGTTGGTGTTGTTTGCACAGAGCCATTAGAAGAAAAAGTTGTTGTTGGTATCGACCTGCAAGGGCCAGAACCAATTTTTGAGCAAATAATTGAAGAAAATGTGGCTGGTGTTGTTTGCATAGAGCCGTTGGAAGGAAATGTTGCTGTTAATATCGACTCTCCAGGGTTAGAACCGATTTTTGAACAAATTAAGGAGGATAACTAAACAATAGAGAAGCCATAACATCCATAGGAAAAAGGTGTCGAAAATGAAACTCCGCAAGGGCCTGCAGTGGCTACGAAGTCATTTAGGGAAAATGTAGAGGTTTCAAGACCTACAGAAGAAAATGTTAGGGCCGCCCCCCAAGTAGGAACCCGTGGATGATTTTATTGACATCAACCCACCAAATACAACATCGGCCATGAGATTAGTGGAGGAGGTCGTTATGAAGCAATAATTTATTGAACAATGCACAAAAAGAAGGCCCCCTATACAAGACGGGTACCAGTTGCAATTCAAATAAAATATGAAATTAAAATTGGAGATTATTAAGTTAAGGAAGAAAGTGTTACGCTTATAGAAATAGGTGAAGAAGAATAAGAAGAATGTCGATTAGGCTGCTACGAATCCTGGAGTCGAAACCACTTCAGCAATAGTACAAACCAAACCATTGTTGCATCTATTTGAGTTGCGATAATTCTTGTTCACCGCTTAAATTCAAAAATGGAAGGCTACCACATCTTGTCTTCAATGGGGGTCTATCTCTTTGGAAGCCCACAGGGAAGGAGTGCGAGGGATTCAAGTAAAAGCTACGAGAGTAGTGACTGATTACGTGACTAAGATGGATAGAACCAAGTAACAATAAGAAAAGCAGAAGAAAAGGATTGAGGAACTAGAAGAACAGGTGCAACTACTGAAGGCCAACAAAGATGAAATGTTCGCTCTGGCACAGTAGGTAATGGCATGCCGACCTTCTGCTCATAGTTATGCTATGTTCCTCCATGAACAATACTTGTTCTTATGTTTGGAGAGCATCCATTAGGAGATAAGTCATGAGATCGAAGATCCAATACATTTTCTGCAGATCCTGAAGGGACACAATATTCTGAATCAACACTTGATGTGTGAACTCTACATGCATGATTATTTTCTAGGGACTGATCAATCGTTCAATCCAGTGCCATATGTGGGGGATATTTAGTTGAGAGCCTTGACCTCCTTCATGCTTAACCAGGTTAAGTGGAAGAAAGCCTTCGACACGTTCGAAGAGAACCAAGTGAACATGCCACTATAATTTGGGCAGAGCATTGTCGGGTTATGAATATTTTTAACAAACATCGTACCTTCTTGGGAATAGAAGGACAAAGGGGTCAAATGTTGGCAACGTAGAAGTGGTGTGATGACATGTGTACAAAGAAAATTTTTACTTGTGAGGAGGAGGCTTGGACGGACTGTAAAAAACGATGGGTATTATCGTCAACTACAAGAAGAATACACAAACCTTTTGGGGCCCCTAATTTTGTTCGGGCTTTGGATAGAGTGACCATGATATATCGCATGTATTCAAACTTGTGGGACCCGATGGATGGGTTTGAGATTTCATTTTCCCATTGTTTGGTTGCCATCTAAGGAGTACACACCAGCTTACGTGGTACATAAGGATTGGTGGAAGGAAGTCCTTCACACAGATGGATACAAGGTTCCTAGAATAGAAATGGCTGAGAAGTATAAACTTACATAACTCCATGTTGACCATAGTGGCTCTGACATAGATCTGCGCAGGAGATGAGCTGCATGAGGACATGCATAAAGGCTAATTTTTCCCACTTTTTATGCACCTTTTTATCCCTTTCTTGTACTCATTTCACGCCCTTGTTAGTCGATTTGCATTCTAAATAGCGAAGGTACACCTATTGTCATGTCTTTGTGAATTTTTAAGCATTGAAGCATAGTCATAGGGGATTACTGCCTAAAGCGAATTGCTAACTTAATTTTTCATGCAGATTTGGAGGAATGATGATCAAAGGCATGATTCAACGTATGATGACTATTGAGCTGGAAGCGTTATCTTTGGATCTCAGCTGCAAGTGGTGGATCAACCTATTGACCAACATAAGTGCTATCTTTGAATTCTATTGTATCTCAAGAAACCACTATGTATTTGCAGGCAGATAACTGTCGTAATCTTAAGCACTATCAGTTGATTCATGAAATGTATAAGTAATGATTACGGGTGTTAGGTCCCTATACTACTAGTGTAACCCCTTATTGTTATTAGTGCAACCCCCTTATTATATCACTGTGCCCATGTAGTCCGCATATTGTTAATATTGTGCCCCATAGAAGCCCACTATTGTTATTGTTGTGTCCTTACATTATTATTGTTATGTTAGCTCTGATTATATTATGACCCCTTAGACTCCTATATATAGAAAGGAGGTATTGTCATTTGTATCATCAATTTTTTTTTCATTTGTGTAATATAAAGGAGGTTTTCCCCTCGAAGAGGCTGATTTTGAAGTCATTGATGTATCTTTTCTATCTTTTTGTGAGTTGGTTTCATAACATTTAGTATCAGAGCTTTGGATTCTAGGGTTTCACTGTTCCAAATAGATCATCGTGATTGCGCTATAACGTTTTCTATATGCAGTTTCAGAAGCCAAAAAAAAAACCCATTTGATCCAAAATCATTCTTAACCTCGAGCACAAATTTCAGATATTGTCTCGCTATATTTTCAGAGATATGATAGGAGGAAGTTAGGGTTTTTGCAAGCTCCAAAATTCCATCTCAAATAGGTCTTCGTGAAATTTTCACTATAATTGTTTTTCTAACAAGGTTGAGAATATGAAATTAAAACCCATTTGAGTTGAAATCGTGGTGAAGCTCAGGCCTAAATTCCAGATTTTGTTTCACTATATGTTAAGAGATATGGTCCAACACATTTAGGGTTTTGGCAAGCTCCCGAATTACATCCCAAACAGGTGACCATGGGAAAATTGTCATAACTTTCTCTTTGAGAATTAGATTTAAATTTCGTAAGAAGTTACAAAAATAAGACATATTGTACTTATATGGGTATCATTTTTAGGTTCGAAGGTTGAAACAATGACATGTGGAACTTCATACAAGTTTGCTCTACTGAACCAGTCTATAATCAGGTCATCGTGGGAGATTTGGCATAAATCTTCCTTGGAGAATCCAATATTGATCCAACTTATGGGGTTGGAAAGAGGACTCAGAGGGCTACAACAAGACAAAATTTAAGAACTCTAAGGTCTAAAATTACAGAGTTACATTCGTTTAAATATAGAGCTTCTAAAAGCAAGAAAAATAATGTCTCGAATCAAGAAAATAGAAACACCTAGTAAGAAAAATTGGATGGATGATTTGAAGAATGCGATTGAAGCTAAGATAAATAGTTTTATATGTGCCATGGAAGCAGATTTGAAGAAAGACATGGAAGGTTTGAATGAAGGTGGGACAAAGCTGCTACAAGAAAGGCCTCCTAATGACGAAAAGGTAGTAGAGGAAACTCATGATGAGAAAAAAATAAATGTTAATCATGATTTCATAGAATATAACATTGGATTGAAGACCCATCATATTCCAAATATCAATATGAGGAATTTTGATGGCAAGGATCCCATAACATGGATACTACAGATGGAGAAATATTTTGATCTACATGATGTGCAATTGTTACAAAAGGTATGTATTGCATCTTTATATTTAGAACTGAATCAATTTTCATGGTATAAAGGGCTTTGTTCCCGTAAACCACTTGCCACTTGGTAAAATTTCATGGAGGAAATGATAGCACATTATGAGGATAGAAAGAGAAATACCTTCTTTAGCCAATTGATAAATCTCAAACAAAATGGTTCAATGGCAGAGCACATTGAGAACTTCCAAAAATTGAATATAGGGGTAAATTGAATATAAGGGTAAATGATATTCCAGAGAAGCAAAGGATTGATGTCTTTATAAGGACTTTAAAGGATAACATTCAACATGAGGGTCGTCTTTGGGAACTTGATTAATTGGAGAAGGCATTTAGGCTGGAAAGAAAAATTGAAAGCAAAATTATGGAAACAAGAAATCCCACCTCTCATGATTATAAAGATGGAAGTGTTGTTGCTCCTAGCCTTCCACAACCTACAAGTTTGACACCACAACAATTGGAAGAAAAAGGAGAAAATGGCCTTTGTTACAGTTGTGATAGCAATACACTAAAGGTCATAAGTGTGCTAAGAAGAAATTATTTTACATTGATTATGAATAGGAGGAAGAAAATGATAAAGAAACGTCAAAAGAAGAGGATATACACCAGGAACCAACCCCAAAGAAAGAATAAATAAATCCGACCATATCTTGTAATGCGTTTGCAGGAATTATCACTCCTCAAACTCTCAAGATAGAAGGACATATCAAGAAGAAAAATGATAACCTCACTTTCACGCAGAACCAAATGAAACAACAGGTAGATCAACATCGCAACGAAAGAAGTTTTGATATTGGCAACTTGGTATTTTTACGAATACAACCATACAAACAAATGTCTCTCAAGAAAAGTAAGAAGGATAATAAATTATCACCAAAGTAATATGGTCCTTACAACGTGTTGCAAAATATTGGTACTATGTCATATAAATTGGATCTTCCTGCATCTTCTTGAGTGCCCCCAATTCTCCATGTTTCATGCTTAAAGAAGGTTATAAGCGACAAGCTCACCATTCAAACAATATTTTTGGAACTTGACGAGGAAGGGAAAATCATATTGGAACATGAAGCAGTCATGGAAATAAGAGCCCAATAGCTACAAAATCGATCAATTTCAGAGTATCTCATTAAGTGGAAGAACTTACCCGCTGAAGGTTCCACATGGGAGGATGAGAATTTTATACAGAATCATCCAAAACTATCAAGCGTTGAGGAAAACACTTTTTGAAGGAGAGGGGGAAGTTAGGTCCCTATACTACTAGTGTAGTCCCTTATTGTTATTAATGCAACCCCCTTATTATACTTTTTTTCCCATGTAGGCCCCCTTTTGTTATTATTGTGCCCCATAGAAGCCCACTGTTGTTATTGTTGTGGCCTTACATTATTATTATTATGTCGGCTTTGATTATATTATGACCCCTTAGACTCCTATATATATAAAGGATGTCTTGTCATTTGTATCATCCTAGAATTGTTCATTTGTGTATTGTAAAGGATTCCCCCCCTCGAAGAGGCTGATTTTGAAGTCGTTGATCTATCTTTTCTATCTTTTTGTGAGCTGGTTTCATAACAACGGGGTTGGGAAAGCCACTGCTAGGAGATATACGATGTTTTTTAGCTGTAACAATAGATCTCTGTAATGATATTTTGATTAATACAATTTCTGATCCCTTGAGTGTTTTAAAGATCTTGATCTTGCCACAACCTTGATGAGGGAGTTGGGACTACTCTCTTGACCAGGTGTTTTTGGATTAGATATGTGTGTAAGTTTATTTTCTATTGTGTTATCCC
Organism: Pinus taeda; assembly: GCA_000404065.3. NCBI lineage: Eukaryota > Viridiplantae > Streptophyta > Pinopsida > Pinales > Pinaceae > Pinus > Pinus taeda. The sequence goes on along the minus strand of APFE031734280.1, from coordinate 229,647 downwards.
TTTGCCGCATAATTATTTCAGTGTGTTGCTACGAGTCTTAACTTGTTGTTACTCTTATTTTCTATTATAGTTATATCTTGCTATTACACATTGTTATGATTGAATGTTCAATGATGGGTAGGGAACTTGTGGCTTGCATATACCTTGCATGATAGCCTTGAAATAACCAGTCGAGCCCCAGGTTGACAATTAGTGTGGAATTGGGTGAATTGCATGATTCATATATGAACACCAACAACAGGTCTGAAGTCGCAGGGTCTGAAGCTCACACATGTGATTAGGGTTTTTGGTTCTCAGCCGATACATGATATTTTTGGTTGCAGCTGCAAACACGCAAGCCTATGAGTGCGGTTGGAGGGTTTCAGTAGCACGCACATCTCTCTTTCCACGTGGTTGGAACTTAATATTTGATTTTGACAGTTGACTGCAGTTAGCCGCATAATCCAACAGTTCATAATAGTTGACTGCAAGCTTCTGAATCAAGTTTTTGATTATTAACATTGTTGGGTTCATCTCTTGGATGTTGTTTAGTTGATTTTGTTGGATACTTTTATGGTTGAAGATATGGATCATTGTAGTCTTTCTTTGATGAAACATTTAATGAAAATCTAATAAGAAGAAGAATTTGAAATGGTTTTCCCCCTTGTGGGGTTTTTCCCTAGTCTTTGACCAATCCTGGTGTCTCTATGAGTGAATGCTTTTCTTATATTGTTCCTTTATGTTCCACTGCGTTGTTGATGACGTTGTTCTTTCAACATAGCTGCCTATGTCATTGAATAATGTTATAATGTTGTGGGGTGAATTCAATGTTTAAATAATGAAATTAAATTATCTAAAGCGAAGAGCAATATATCCCTAAGAAAAATTAACATGGCATCAGAGGTGGGTTGAAGAAAAGTCATTGAGATCACCCCTAAGGAGACACCTTTAATGATAGAAAGAGAAGATGGAGGAGACCTAAAAGAATACTAGGGTTTGAAGGAAACCCTATGCAATTTGGTTGTTAGGGTTTCATGGATATTACAAGGTTAGGGTTTAGAAGAAAACCGAGGATAAGATAAAGGCTTGAGTTTTGTAGTTTTGAAACCCTAGCATGATCAATAAAAATTTGTTCTAGCACTTGTGACATATTAATTATAACCCTAGATGGGCTAGTATCAATTAGGCCTAGTTGTTTATGAAGTCAACGAAAATGTCAAAGGATTTATTGTTACATGGAAAATGGATAGTACTAACTCTTGGAGGTTGGTTGTTTGGTCTAAAATTCTATGCAAATTAGAGTTTCATTTACTATCAATCTGGGTAAGTAACCTTCGAGGATCATCCAATATATATGGAATTAGAGACAAACTAGACTAAGCTAGGTGAAGAAATGCCAAAGCTCCCTTACAGGAGGTTTTCAATTGGGATTTGCAACATCTATTTAGTCATTTAACAAAATGAAATCTAAAAATTAAAAGACATTGTGATAAGTGTAAGAAATATTAAAGCTCCCTTACAAGAGACTGCTCATTAATATTTCTAATAATCTTAATCAACAAAACCTAATTCTGATTGATTGCATGAAATATTAAAGCTCTCTTACAAGATACTATTCATTTATATCTCAAGCATATAAATCAAAAACTTAAACTAAAGAAATCAAACATTATAACAAATCAGGTTCATTGAAGGAAACATTAATACTTTCTTACGAAAGGTCATTCGTCAATATTTCAAACATATGAACTTAATAATTTAATCTAATGAAATTCACAAACAAACATAAAATAAAATCCTACCAAAATAAAAGTGTACTTGCTAGGCAATGGGGATCCTTCCAAGGATTCACAAGCATACCAAAAGAGAAGTCAAATGTGGAGGATCAAAGAAGCTCTGTTTTATTTATCATCATTTGCAAATTGAAACTACAACCATTACAATGATTCTCCAAATCTAACTTCTCATTACCAACCTATAAGATACTAAGATTACAAATGAAGGACTAGGTTCTAAAATTCTAAAAATGAAGATTACAAAATGAAGATTACAAATGCAGGAGATAACACTCCTATTTATACAAAAGCTATGATAACAAACTCATAAATGTAGACCCACCATTCGCTCCTTTGATCCACATATTTCTCAACCAATGGTGACACATAACCCTATCCTCCATGATCTCCTCCATGAGGTCCATGATCTTCTCCATAAGGTCCATGATCTCCTCAAATTCGAATTTGAACGTAGAGTGCCACATACAGATGCCTTGGAAGCTTCCTTTGTACCTACACATGTCAAAATTCTCATTCCAATTGTTAGGCATAAGTATATGGATATTATTTTCTAAAGTTTAACCACAAATTCACTTAAAAATATTAAGAATTAATAATGTTTTGAAAAACATAATGGTAACCCATTTAATGATGAAAGTGAAGCTGATGTTGTGACATGGTGGTGGAATAGAGGTGAGAAAATGTGTGAATGGAGTGAAAGTGGATGTATTTTAAGGATAATTCTTAGGCCCAACACTGGTTCAAGAGGGAGATGATCACTTCTCGTTAAAGATAAGTACCTTTTGGATTTATGTTAATTCTTTGTGATATTTCAACATCTAATAACCTGTAGGTGAGATGTCATAAGTAGATCCTTTTGAGGATCATCTAAGGTGCAGGAAAGGAAATCTAGTTTAGGTAGAAAAGAGCTGGTGGTACCTAATCAAAAGGCTTCAAAGTAGCATCCATAAATTATGATATTCAAGAAAGAGCTATAAGTTTCACATGTATTTGAATACTTCAAGGTATGTATAGTGCATTGTATTAGTGTTGTGATTAAGTTGTTATGTTGGATGGCTAGTTAATACCTAAGGTATGACAAGAACATCACTTTCATAAATGACTCATGCATACATATGAAAGTAAGTTTGATTTCTGACACATGTGATGTATTGGTGCATTCTAGACACAATGAATTTCATAGATGCATTGATATTTATATATTGTGACTTGATACTATTGTTAATGCTTGTGATATGCATGGTAACCTTGATGATAAAAGTGTAACAATAAGATTGATGCACATGATCTTCTTGTTTACCTTGGTCAGGTTTTGGTAAGCTTAGTAAAGTTGACAATATGAAAAATTTTGGATGCCTTGACTTTATGATTAAGTAATAAGATAAAGAAGTGATATAGTGATTATGATCCTTGAAGTATAATGATACACTTGTCATCTACCCTAATTATATGAAACTAACCCTTGATGAAACTTTTATGTCATTTTCATATGTGATGATGAAGTAGTTGATGATAATATGTTATGAATATGATGAATATATGTTTTAGAACCTGATATAGTATGACTTCGTGACCTGACAATATTGTTTATGCATAATAGTATTATGATAGACAAGTTTATGTTTCGAATTATGATGATTAAAGTGGCTTTCCATTTAGAGGGAGAAAATTTTCATGAGATTTTAACACCTATTATTTGGAAAGAAGGCACTTGACTGTTAAAGAAAGGATTTTGGACATGAATACACATATGATGTTGTTGAAAATGGTTTTGGCAGGTTCTAATTTTAGCAGAGATGGTTTCTCCTAGTTCAAGCCTCAATTGTTGGGAGAAATACTTAAGGGTGTGACTATAAGCCTCCCAAATGCACGGAAGATGGCCTATGGGTGTGGTTGATCCTATAGGATTCAAAAACTAAAATCTTATGTAGGAGACCAAGAGCACACCAGGAGTAAAACAAAACTTCAAAAATGGAGAAGATGATGGATATTTCTATGAGCAGGGAAGTGGTTAAGATCTACATAATGTTTGAATTATTATAGAGAAAGTGAATTTCTTGGTTAATCTTGTGTTTGTAGGGGATTAAAATATGCATATCAGTATGTTGTTTTCCTTGACTTGATCAATTGAGCTAGTATATGTGTAACACCCTCCTCCCACATCTACCCAAGCAACCAACCAACTGGGGTAAATATGCGACAAGAGGCCACTATGATATGATTCAACCTCCCAAGTCACGTTAAGGAAGTGGAATAGATGGGAACACACCATAAAAACATTAATTATCATCTACATGACTCTGAGGAACCAATCCAATACTTCAGACAACTTTGCTTGGGGTCCCATTAATAATTTGGACAAACTGAGGCTTAGTAGCTGCCATGCTATCGGCATGAGTGCAACCAACAACTCAAAGTAATTCTCACAGGCTTGCCTGCCAGCAACCAGAGACAAAAACAATCAATGCTATGCCAACGACTCCGGGATTTGAGCCACTTTTTCAGGCCCAAAGCCCAGGTCACTGCCCAGAATTGAACCATCTCTTCATATTAGTAAATTAACATGGAAATGGCAGTAGTAAAGAAAATACTAGCTCAAGAACTTGACTGGACCCCTACTAGCAATGGTAGACATTTCTGAGCATAGGGGTCTCATACTTAGCTGGGACATTGATGCCTAACCACATCAACTACCATTCCATCCATTAGGTCATAAATACATTGATAATTTAATTACAAGTAAAAACATGAGGGAAGCCATAAATGGTTGTTGTCATAAACCAAATACATATCCAATATAATAGGGATAGAAATAATCATGAAAGTACAACCATATATACCACGTACAATCCATCAAAATGCTCATAGAATACAAGGAGAAATAATCTTTCGTTGATGATGAAAAATCCAAACCTAGTATGGGACTTCCACATTCCACCTGACCGTAGAATGAATGAGCCAAATCTCTCTTCATCCATTCACCCCCGTGCCATATTCCAAGCATGAAAGTGGGATCTCATAAAACACATCAATCAAAACCATCCATGGATTCCAGAGCCCATCCACCTCAACCCATCAAATAGTGATTCCACCTTGCGGTCGAATATCACAAAACATCATCAGATCGGTCTCCATCCCAGCCATCTAGGGCTCTAGAGAATTTTTCCAACCTGAGTACAGGACTATTAACTCAACCCACATCTTTTGCCAGGCTCAAGAGCATTTGTCCAACCAAGGCTACGAGACTAGTAACTTAACCCACCAAGGGCTCCAAAGCATTTTTCCAACCCTTGCTATGATGCTAGTAACTCAACCCAAGCTGTTCCAGGGCTCCAAATCATTTGTCCAACCAAGGCTACAGGACTTATAACTCAACCCAAGCTATTCTAGGGCTCCAAAGCATTTGTCCAACCAAGGCTACGGGACTAATAACTCAACCCAAGCTAAGGAAACATGAGAACCAACCAAAAACACAACAAGAAAATAAACCCACAATCACCATGAATATCCAGGAAATGGCAAGGATAGGCATTCCACTATCATTCCAAGTCATCCCCCATGCTAATGATAGATCACAACCGACAAACCTCATGCATATGCCATACATGCCAAAGCTAGTGAATGAAACATACATGTAACTCGATACCTGAAAACAAATTTGGTGTAGCTCCTAATCTCGATGCCTTCTTGCGCTTTCCTATTCTTCCTTTATCTTCTTACTCTAAGAATTCAAGTATTCCACACCCTCTAAGAGTGCTCCAAGAAAAATCCATGTCTCTAAGAGTATGAGAGAGAGATAATAATGAGAAAGCTCCAAAACTGAATTGACAAAAGGTTACCAACTGATCCCCATAAGCCTTTTTATGAACAAGGCCTCTATTTTCTTTATTTTCCATTATTTTCCTTCATTTTCCTCCTCACATGCAACATGTGACCTTTCACCTCCTTTTTCTCCTAATTTCCATTATTTTCATAAATAATTGTGCCAAAAATTCCATTTTGCCTTTCCAAAGCCTTAGCCATTGCCTTTTCCAATTTCCTTAGCCATAAACAACCAAATTAACACCCCCTAGGATGTCTTGCCCAACATTAAGCTTGGAATAAGTGTCCTATAAACAATGGTTATTTTTTTTAAAACTTTTATTACATGGAATTTTCACGAGGGTTGTTACATAACCCTCCCCTTTGTGGGACACCATCCTCCATGTTCAATCACACATATACCTCAACAACCTATTGAAAGAAGACATACTGCTCATGGAGCTTTATAACATACCTCGATGTAGTATTTATAATGAAAGATCTACTCAAGAGAAAAACATCATGACAACATGAAAACATACCACATAGTGGAGATTTATAACACAACTCATTATGGTATTTACAATGATCATCCTGCTAAGTTTCAACTCATATAATATCGTAACATCATGATAACATAACCACATGATAGCATAATAACATGACATCAATACCACATAGTGGAGATTTATAACATAACTCGTTATGGTATTTACATCCATACACAAGTGTACATATAGCAACATCATAAAAAATATAGATACCAAAAATATGCCAAATCATATACCAAAGCATTATATCAAAACATATACTACAGACCATGTCTAAGCATTTATATAAAAACATCATATAACATATATCAAACCATCATAAAGCATATATCAACCACCATAAAGCAAATATCAAACCATCATAAAGAAAATACCAAACCACACCATAAAACAAATACCAAACCACCATAAGAAAATACCAAACCACCATAAGCAAATACCAAAGCACCATGTCAAGCTGCTTTGCCTCATCTGGAAAACAAGAATATATGCCATCTCCCAAGTAGCTTCATCAGGCCCAAAGTGCTTCCATTTCACATTAACTTGCTCGATTTCTCAGTTCCAAAGCATGTGCACCTTTTTTTGCAATATACACTAAGGCTCCAGTTGGAATTATCCATCTGGTTCCACCTGTAATACATATCAGTCAATCACATGATCAAAATCCGTAACATACTTATTAAGAAAAGATACATGGAAAACATCATGTACTTTCACTGTCAGAGGCAGTGTAAGTCGATAGGCTAATGACCCAATCCTCTCAATAATGCTGAAGGGTCCACAAAACCATAGTGCCAACTTGGCACATGATCCAATCCGCAAGGAGCTCTTCTTCGGTTTGATGCGCAAGTACACTTGTTCCCCAACCTAGAACTCCTTGAACAACTTATTCCTAACTGCATAACTCTTCTTCTTATCCCGTGCTTCCTTTATATTCTTGTTGATCACCTGCATTTTCTATTCCATGTCTATCAACATATCTGGTCAAATCAATACCCTACTAACCAGATCACTCCAACTGATAGGAGTGTTATAACTCTGCCCATACAGTGCCTCAAAAGGACTCATCCTCAATGACTCCTGATAACCGTTGTTGTATGTGAACTCTACCAAGGGGAGATACTCTTCCCACTTTTGTTGTTGATGCATCATATACATCCTCAACAATGTCCTCTAATATCCTGTTGACCCTCTTTATCTATCCATATATTTGCGGATGATAAGCTATGCTGAAGGCCAAATTTGTGCCCAAACCCACAAATAACTCCTTCAAAAACTTGGAAGTGAACTTTGAATCCTTGTCTGATACAATCTTCTTTGGAACACTGTGTAGTCTAACCACATCTCTCATGAATAACTGTGCCACATCACTAGCTGAGAATGTATACTTCACTAGAATGAAGTGTTAAACCTTTGCTAACTTGTCCACAATGACAATGATGGAATCATGCTGCTTTACTATCTTCAACAAACCTGTGATGAAGTCCATGGAAATGACCTCCCATTTCCATTATGGAATCGTAATTGGCTGTAGCAGTCCACCTGAATGTTTACATTATGCTTTCACGCATAGAAAATCAAAGCATCTAGCCACAAACTATGCTACATCCGTCTTCAAATTCGGCCAATAATAATATCTCTTCGCTGTTGTCAATGTCTTCTAATAACTTGGGTGACCTGAATATGGTTTCTCATGAAACTCCCTCAAGATCACCTTCTTGAGCTCACTGCTATCTTGTGCATATATCTTGTCTTGTAACCTAACTAATCCATCTGTTGTAAGATGATAGTCCATGTCCTATGCACCTGCACCAGTTCCTATACCTGTACTTGTACTGCCACCAGTACCTGTATCACTACATGTACATGTACCTACACCTATACCTATACCCATACTATCACCGTACTACAACCCGTGCACAATTTCCATACTGTCTTGCCTGCAAGATCCTATCAGTCCCATAGGAGCTCATAACTACCAAGTGATGTACCTGTATCCATCTACTGAGAGCATCTACCACCCTATTCTTTTTACCTTTGATGTACCTGATCTCAAAATCAAACTCATTGATCATGGCCAACAATCTAGCCTGCATGACATTCGTATCCAGCTAGTCAAACAAATATCTCAACCCAATGTGATCACTCATAAGCAAAACCGCCTACCTAGAAGATAGTGCCTCCACATCTTCAGTGCATGTATAATCTCTGCTAACTCAAGATCATGTGTTAGGTTGTTCTACTCGTGCTCGTTTAGTTTCCGGGACTCATAACATACCACATTTCCATCCTGCATAAGGACTCCACCAAGCCTTCTCTTGCAAGCATATGTGCATACCAAAAAATCTTTGTCCGGATCTTCAATCTATAGTACTAGTGCATGCGTCAACAACTACTTAAACTACTCAAATCTAGCCTCACACTCCTCAGTCCATTTGAACTTGTTACCTTTCCTTTGCAATGTTGTAATGGGATAAGAAATATACAAGAATTTCGTGATGAACCTCCTATAGTAGCTTGCCAAACCCACAAAAGATCTCACCACATCCACACTCTTAGGAGCTACCCACTACATGATGGCCCTTATCTTCTCTAGATCTATTGGAATGCCTTCCTTGGAGATAACATGTCCCAAGTAGTGCTCCTTAGTCTGAAACAAACTACACTTGCTGGGCTTAGAATACTACTGATGCTCCCTCAACAACCTCAACACTGCTGTTAAATGTTCTGCATACTCTTCCTCATTTTTAGAGTATACCAATATATCATCAATGAACAGAATAACACACATATCCAACTATGGATTCAACACACCATTCATTAGATAGAGAATTAGTTAAGATAAATGACACAACAACAAACTCATAATGCCCATACCTAGTCCTGAACATAGTCTTGTAAATGTCATCCTCTTTGATGCATACTTGATGATATTGGGATCTCAAGTCAATCTTCAAGAACACTACTACTCCATTCATCTGATCAAACAAGTCATCAATCCTCGGTAAAGGGTACCTATTATTGATAGTCAATTTGTTCAACTGCTTGTAATCAATGCATAATCTAAGTGTGCCATCCTTCTTCTTCAAAAACAAGATCGATGTGCCCCATGGTGATACACTTGGCCTAATATATCCCTCGTCCAACATTTGCTTCAACTACACTTTAACTCGACCAACTCATGTGTGCTCATCCTGTAAGGTGCTTTCGATGCCGAAGCTACCCTTGGCACTAACTCAATAGAAAAGTCTACCTCCCTGTGAGGTGGAAACTCTATAATGTCCTCAGGAAATACATACTGAAACTACTGCAAAACTAGATATCTGTTCAACACATATGCATCCTCAACCTCCTTACCCTTATCATTGGAAATGTGTACTGCAAATAGCTTGCACCCCTTCCTAAGGTTACACTTTTCTTGCATAACTGTCACCATCCTAACTGATGTAGCTTTATTCTTAGCTTGTAATACTCTTGGTTCTCCATTGTCATCAACAAAATCAATAGCTTTATCATAGAAGCAAACCTTGGTTCTATGTAGATACAACCAATCCATACTCAATAACATACTGTATGAACCCAACAGTAATACATTTAAATGTGCTGTTGTAAGCATACCATTTAATTCAAATGCACAAGCTTTTACCCAATGATGAACTTGCTTCTTTGTACATGTAGCTAACTTCACTAATGAAGACTCTACATGCAATTCCTTACCCAAACCACACTTATCCACCAATTCAAGACTAACATAGCTATAATTAGATCCAGGGTCAATCAAAATAGAAATAACTTGATAACAAAGCTTACTGCCCATCTCGATGACAAATGCCTGAAGCTCTACCTGTTTGTTATCCAAGGCTGCATAGATACGTGGAATGCTCTGACCAACATCTCCAATAGTCTATGCCTCTTGCACACTATATATCTTAGGCCTACCACTCTTGTACTGTGGTCAATCCCTCCTATGATGATCTCTTCCACAAGTCCAACATTGCATCAACTCCTTATTCTGCTCCTTATATCTATGTCCCTGTCCTCTATCGGACACATTTAACCTCTTAAGTGGTGCAACATTATCCTTGTTACTTGAATCCCATGGTCTTACTCACTTCTTGTCCCATTTTCCTTTGTTCTTTGTATTACCTCTCCAATCTGGCTTCACCTCAATTCGACGCTTTGATTGTTCATAGCAATGCTTCAGTTTTCGGATAGCCTCCTCCAATGATCTAGGCTCGTCAAACTCAATCCTATTTTTGAATGCAATCGGTAACCCATTAACAAATCTCTGAATCTTAGACTTCTCCTCCTTGAGGTAACGCACATACCTCAATAGTTCCAAGAACTTACTGGTGTACTCCTCATCTGTCATGGATCCGATTTTTAGTTCATATAATTATTTTGCCCTCTCATCAAAGTACCTCTTTGACATATACTTTTTCTTCAATAGCCACTAAAATTCCCTCCGAGTCATATCTTCCTCACTTATGTCCTTGACATTCTCACATATTCCCACCAGATGCTGCTTTACCTTTAAGACTGAAAGTAGCCACTCTATCTTTCATGTTCTCTGAGTTGTCATGTAACCTGAAGAACTTCTTCATACCGAGTAACCATGCCTCTGCATCCTGTGATCTCTTTACCTCTCCATCAAAATTAGGTGGCTTTTATTTCTTAAACTCATCCAGCAAGTATCCCATATCACTCCTCTTGTAAGAATGATACTGGTGACGATCATAGTGCTTATGTAAACTAGAACTAGAATCATAGATGTGTATATCCCTTCTCCTCTCTGGAGTGTCCAACAATCTTCCATTTCGGATTGTGTCATCTCTATCTGATTGGTGATCGCCATGCGATCTACTTCCATATGCCCCATTAGTTTTTCCTTCCCACTCATGATTCATCTGAAGTGGTCCCTATCGCTACAATTTTGACAAGCTCTGAAGTATGACTGCATTTACATCTACTGACTTTTCCTGTGACTGTATGATTCTATCATTATTTACCTTACAACTCTTTATCTCTCCCTTTAAAATTCTCAGTGTTACTACCAAATCAGAAGAGTTCCCAACACCATACTGCTCTTCAAATTCGTAGGGAGAGTCTCTATAGTCAACCATATTTCTGGCCATTTGATATTTCTTCTTGCAAGGTATATCATGTCAGCTAAACCAAATCATAATCCTTAGTATAGATCAGGGAGGATGCCTTGTCTGCAAGATCAAGAAATCAACGTGATACATGTATAACATAATCATGACATCATATGGAAACATAAAACATAAGCATACGACCATGAAACCGTCATTCTAGCTAGGGTCCAGTCATCAATGCATAACCTCAATAACAACACACACCATGACCTCATGCATGAAAACCACTATCATTACGTCACTATACACCTGACCACATGAAAACATGAACATGCATCAATGATTCATAACCATCCACACATATGCATAAACACGTATGATCAAGTGCGAATGAACAATTCTTGAAATCAAACTTGCAAGAATGATACATGCAACTAAGCATACAAAAATGTAACCAAACATGCAAGAATGTAACCAAGCATACTACAATGATACATGTAATTGACATAAAATTACATGTAACCAATCATACACTCACAACGATGAATTTCACAATAACACCTCAAATCTCACATGACAAGATCACTACAATCATAAACAACATCATGCAAATACCACAAGCACATGGAATGCAAGGGTGATAGACACACATTCAACCGAAATGCATGCATGGCCAACACATAGCCCATCTAGTATGAGGGGTGAACCATGCTCTGATACCACTATGTAACACCCTCCTCCCACATCTACCCAAGAAATCAGCCAACCGGGGTAGACATGTGACAAGAGACCACTATGATATGATTTGACCTCCCAAGTCATGTTAAGGAAGTGGAATCGACTGGAACACACTATACAGACATTAATTATTAGCTACAGGACCCACAGGAACCAATCTAATACTTTAGACAACTTGCCTTGGGGTCCCACTGAGATTTTGGACAAATTGAGGCTTAGTCGCTCCCATGCTATTAGCATGAGTGCGACCAACAAGTAAAATTCACTCTCACATGCTTGCCTGCTAATGAATAGAGACTAAAACAGTCAATGCTATGCTAATGAATCCAAGATTTGAGGCACTTTTTTAGGCCTAGAGCCCAGGTCACTGCCAATAATTGACCATCTCTTCAGATCAGTAAATTAACATGGAAATGATAGTACTAAATCAAATACTTTTTCAAGACCTTGAATGGACCCCTACTAGCCACGACAGGCATTTCTTCAAACATATTGCAAATGTGTAATTAACAGTTCTGAGCATAGGGGTCTCATACTTGCTGAGAATTGCTAAGAATGATTGATGCCTCAACAAATAAAATACCATTCCATCCATTAGTTCATAGATACATTGATCATTCAATTACAAGTAAAAACATGAGGGAAGCCATACATGGCTGCTGTCATAAAAGACATACATAACCAGAATAATAGGGACAAAAATACTCATGAAAGCACAACCATATAGACCATGTACAATCCATCAAAATTATCATAGAAATACAAGGAGAAATAACCTTTCATTGATGATGCAAAATCCAAACTCGGGATGGGACTTCCACGTTCCACCTGATTGTAGAATTGCTGAGCCAAATCTCTCTTCAACCATTCACCCTTGTGCCATATTCCAAGCATGAATGTGGGATATCATAGAACACATCAATCAAAACCATCCAGGGCTTCCAGAGGCCATCCACATCAACCCATCAAATAGTGATTCCACCTCGCAGTCAAACAACACAAAACCATCATCAGATCGGTCTCCATCCTAGCGATCTAGGGCTCTAGAGCATTTTTCCAACTCGGCTATGGGACTAGTAACTCAACCCAGAAATTTTACTGGGCTCTAGAGCATTTGTCCAACCAAGACTATGGGACTAGTAAATCAACCCACCAAGGGCTCCAGAGTGTTTGTCCAACCGAAGCTATAGGACTAGTAACTCAACCCAAGCTGTTCCATGGATCTAGAGTGTTTGTCCAACCAAGTCTGTGGGACATATAACTCAACCTAAGCTAAGGAAACATTAGAACCAAACAAAAACACAACAAGGAAATAAACCCACAATCACCATGGCTTCAGGAAATGGCAAGTCTAGGCAATCCACTATCATTCTCGACCATCCTCCATGCCAATGACAGATCACAACCAACAAACCTCATGCATATGCCATGTATGCCAAAACTAGTGAAGGAAACATACACGAAACTCGATACCTACAAAAAAATCTGATGTAGTTGCTGATCCTGATGCCTTCTTGCACTTTCCTTCTCTTCCTTTGTCTTCTTGCTCCAAGAATCCAAGTATACCACACCCTCCAAGAGTGGTCCAAGAAAACTCTAAGTCTCCGAGAGTATGAGAGAGAGAGAATAATGAGAGAGCTCCAAAACTGAACTAACAAAAGGTTACCAACTGATCCTCAGAAGCGTTTTTATGAATGAGGCCTCCATTTTCTTCATTTTCCATTATTTTCCTTCATTTTCCTCCTCACATGCAACTTATGACCTTTCACCTCCTTTTTATCCTAATTTCCATTAGTTTCATAAATAATTTTGCCAAAAATACCATTTTTCCTTTCAAAAGCCTTAGCCATTACCTTTGCCAATTTCCTTAGCCATAAACAACCAAATCAACACCCACTAGGATGTCTTGCCCAACATTCAACTTGGAATAAGTGTCCCATTGAATGTGATTATTGTTTTTAACTTTTATTACATGGAATTTTCACTAGGGCTAGTACAATATGACGATATTTGGTAACAGTTGCAAGGGCTTCACAAGATTTGGCTTATTGATTTGACTTAGCATAGATGAGCAATATTGACTTGGATAATTGATGATGTCTTAGGATTTTGACATGAAGCTTGACAATTCAAAGATATTTAGCAAAGTCTTTTAGTAGCAATCACATAAGAGAAATTTTTGGTCGAGGCATTTCGAACCATCAAGTGTGGTTCATCATCAGGAACAGATGAAGAGGCAAAATATTATTTTTCGAAAACTGCCTGTTTAATATAGTCGTTACTTATTAATATCTGTTTTTAATAATTAATAAACTGATATCATAATTTAAATATTATTTTTCAAAAACTAGCCGTTTAATATAGCCGTTACTTAATAATATTTGTTATTAATATATTAATAAATTAATAATTTAAATATTATTGTTCAAATATAGCCATTACTTGAAATTTTGGTCTCTACATTGCTCTCTATTTAGGCCTTTTGCATGATCTACCTCTTCATCTGGTCCTGATGATGAACCACACTTGTTGGTTCGAAACTGTTGGCCAAAAATTTCTCTTATGTGATTTCTACCGAAAGACTTTGCTTAATTCATTATGGATCACAAAAGCGTGAATATATAAACATGTAATTATCTCAAAATATGCTTGGTGGCAACCTAATGTGTATGGAGTGAATCAATCATGAATTGATTAAGGTTGTTCTTTGCACAACATATGTCTAGATGGGTGTTACAAGGAACATCAATGCTTCAATCAACTGTAGGTTGCCAAGTCAGGTTCAACAATAACTCTGCATAACTTCTTGAAATTTAATTCCATCGGGGTGTACAAGGATTTACATTCCATCATTCCAAATAACTTTATGACATCATTTATTTTTCCAAACTTCTAATCCCAGAAAGTAATTCATCATGCCAAGATTCTTCATCTTGAACTTCAGAATCCAATTCCCTCTTACTTTGATCATCAGAGGCTCATTATCTGTCAAGAATATATCGTCAATGTATAAAACAAAAATCAATGGAATTTTTTGCACCACTTTTGAAGTAGAGGTTCAAATCGACACATATTCCAAGCTTGATTAGGTAACTATCAAGGTGGACATGCTAGGCTCATGAATCTTGCTTCAAACCATACAATGCTTTAAGCAAACACAATACTGACCAAACCAATATGCTCAACCTAAAAAAAATTAACACTTTTCAATCAAATCAACCAGGATTGTTTATCAAGCCTTAAATGCCAAACCAAAACTAATATCAAAGCTATAAAAGTTCCTTCTAGTATCATTGTAAAACTCTTTATTCTAGGCTCCAGGTAGAGCTCACACCCAAATACCAGGTTACAAACTTATCTTTTTGTTATGTTAGCAACTGTCATTAAGAAATATCAAACTTCATCAACCCATCCACATAATCATAGCATGAATTATATTGTCCCATATGTGAGTGCATACACCAGGGATAAGTCATATAAGTTTCATCATAACTTACTGCATATTGAATCATAATTGGTTACGCTTCAACGAATGTGTCAAGTGCCAATGATGCCAAAACTGATTCAATAATGAATACCATTATTAGTTATTTAAAGACACTATGCCCACATAGAACTTCTTGAAATTTAATTCGATCGAGGTGTCCAAGGATTTGCATTCCATCATGCCAAATAACTTTTCAACATCTTTTCCTTTTCAAAACTTCTAATCCCAGAAATTAATTCATCATGCCAAGATTATTCATCTCGAAATTCAGAGGCCAACTCCCTCATACTTTGATCATCAGAGGCTCATTACCTATCAAGAATAGATTGTTAACATATAAAACCAAAATCATAGGAATACCTTGGACCACTTTTGAAGAAGAGGTTCGAATCAACACATCTTCCTGGCTTCATCAGGTAAATATTAATGTGAACATTCCAGGCTTGGGAAGCTTGCTTCAAACCATACAATTCTTTCTGCAAACATAATATTGACCAAGCCAATATGCTCAACCTCAAACAAATTAACACTATGCAATAAAATTAACTAGGACTATTTATCAAGCCTTAAATGCCAAACCAAAGCCAATATCAAAGCTATAAAAGTTCTTGCTAGTATAACTATCAAAATCTTTAGTCTAGGAGCCAAGTAGAGCTCACACACAAATACTAGGTTACAACCTTATTTATGTGTTCTGTTTGCAATGGTTATTAAGCAATATCAAACTTCATGAGGCCATCCACATAATCATAGTATCCATTATTTTTTCCCCTAGATGTGAATTCAAACACCATGGGTAAATCATATAAGTTTTATCCATTCATTGTGATATCACTGCACACTGAATCATATTTGTTTACAATTCAAGCAATGTGTCAATTTCCAATAATTCAAATACTAAATCAATACCGAATACTGATATTAGCTACTGAAATTCATTATTACCACATAACACTGTCATTTCACATCAGGGAAAATTACCATTATTAATTACCAAATCAAAATTTATCACAGTGAATTCAATAAATTCGTAAGCCAAAACATATCCTTGAATTTATGTATACAGGCTTTCTGTGATCCATAATTAATTAAGAAAAGTCCTTCGGTAGAAATCACATAAGAGGAATTTTTGGCTGATGTGTTTCAAACCAACAAGTGTGGTTCATCATCAATTCCAGATGAAGAGGCAAATTTTTACCAGTAAAAGAACCAGTTGACCCCAAGAATATGAAGGGTTTTTACGTTATCCCATGCTCTTGTGGGAATCCCTACATTGGTGAGACTGGTCGCTCAATTAATCAAAGGATTCGTGAGCATGCCACTGACATCAAGCATGGTAGGACCCGTTCCTTTGGTTTGGCAATGCATGTAAATAAATCTAAGCATCACATCTGCATTGAGGAGGCCCAAGTCATTGCTAGGGTTAGTCATTTCCATCATCGTAAATTAAGGGAGGCCCTAGAAATTGAAAAAAGATCCAATAATTTGAATAGAGACGATGGTTGGAATATTACTAGAAGTTGGATCCCTGTCTTGTCCTCCTAGTTTTTCAGGTTTCTTTTTGGGATTTATTTTGTTTGTTTGTTTATCTATGTAGGTATTGATGTCATTTTTATAGTATTTGTTGTTGAAACATTCTTCATTAGAGTTTATTTTCTTGACCCTTCGTGTTTTCTTAAGTATTTTATCATCCTATTCGTTCTTAACTCCTTTTAGTATTTTTATTATTTGTTTAATGGGCTTCAGCCCTATATTTTATTGTTTATTTATTTTATATATATATATATTGCTTTGACTTGTGTATAATTTTTGTTTTGTTTTATTTATTTTCCATTAATTATTTATTTAGGTTATTTTATTTTCATTAATTATTTTTATTTATTAAAGGGATCTGTCCTCGATTAAGATCTTCACCCCTTTTATTAAATTTTTGACTTCTTTTGGAGTTTTGATTTGAATTCTATTAGGTTTTTTTTTTAATTAATTAATTGAAATAATATTTCAAAAACTGTCGTTACTTAATAATATTTGTTTTTAATATATTAATATATAAAATAATTTAAATATCATTGTTCAAATATAGTCGTTACTTGAAATTTTGGTCTCTACATTGCTCTCTATTTAAGCCTTTTCCATGACGTGCCTCTTCATTCGGTCCTAATGATGAACCACACTTGTTGGTTCTAAACGCGTCGGCCAAAAATGTCTCTTATGTGATCTATACTGAAAGACTTTGTTTAATAATTACATGTGTTGATCATTCTTGGTGTTAGAGTCGGTCTAGTAGCCCTCCATCAGCGATCAAAGCTCTTTGCATTTGCATAGGTAGGTGTCTCATCAGTGTCATTTTTTTTTGCATCCCATTAAGCATGCCATAACCCTGATGGAGGAGCTGGTGTCTTTTTCCCCCTCTTGGCATTGCTGGACCAAAGTCATTTCAGTCATTAAAATCTTTCAAGATTGTCTTGTCTTGTCTTGAGGTCAAATTCCTAGGTCTAGGGTTTTGGTCAAGTTTGTCTTCAAGGTCATGTCTCTGAAGGTCAATAAATGTTCAGCAAGCCAGAGGGATGATTTTAAAGGTGTTTCTTCGCAAATTTCTATTTTCACCTTGGATTTAAAAACTTTGTTTTTAAATCCAAGGTCATTTTTCAAATTTTTTGTAAAAAGTGACGAAATTTCAAAAAACTTCCAAGGACAGCATGTAACCCTGGCTCCCTTGCCAAGATCCCTCAGATGATATCCCTGCAAAAAGAATCGAGCAATAGCATTAAATGAGTCAATTTCAGGACAAAGGAAACCAAAAAAGTCAAGTTTTTAAAGTGTCAAAGGAAAAACATTAGAAAGTGGGTTGTGACATTAAATTTATTCAAAGCAAGGTTCTAAAGGCTCTATTTCCCTCCATCAAGCTCCATTATGCATCCAAGTGATAGAGAAATTAGTTGCAAGAGCGTTTGAGTGAATTCGGTGAGTTTGGGAGACGTGAGACCCATCGAGACTGGTGCGCGACCCGTCAGGGCACCTCCGCCAGTGCAAGTTTTATATGGGCGCGACCCGTCAGGCACGCGAGACCTGTTGGGCAGTGCACGCGACCCATCAGCGTTCCCTCTATACAAAACCGCCAGCAAGCTACTAAGGAACCACGAGTTGCTAAAT
This sequence comes from Pinus taeda, assembly GCA_000404065.3. Classification (NCBI taxonomy): domain Eukaryota; kingdom Viridiplantae; phylum Streptophyta; class Pinopsida; order Pinales; family Pinaceae; genus Pinus; species Pinus taeda. The sequence goes on along the minus strand of APFE031734280.1, from coordinate 211,046 downwards.
TTTACAAGGTAGGCCCTCAATCATGAAAAATTATTGCTTGCTACAGTTCAAGAAGATCATGATTGTATTTTTAAAGGTCTTCATTTTGCAAGTAAAAGTCTCCATTGTGCTTTTGGGCTTGAAGTTGTCAAAATTGCTAGAGTTTATTATGTTGTTTTGAGGTATCCCTTTTCTTTCCTATTGTCCACCTCCCATTACATATTCCTTATCATTTTATTTAAATTTCCCTTCCAAATTTGCTAAGAGCCTTAAACCCTACCCCTCTTCCCTAAAAAATAAAAACTCAAGCCCTAACCCTACCCCTCATTATGCCAATGTAAACAAATGTATATCATGATGCATATGCAATGACTTTTTGCAATGTTTTTCCCTTAAATCCGTGTTTTTTATATTTATTCCCATTTTCCCTTTAGAAGTGCCCCTCCCCTAACATTCTCCTCATGTTCCTTGTCCCCTTGAAACAGCATATAAATCAGCATTTTGCAGGCAGAAACAATAGTACATTTTGGCCACTCTGCTCCTTAAACAATGTCAGAAACTGAAACCTATGAGCAGAGTGATGACCAGGCATCAGCTTCAGAAATTGAGGTACAGAGGAGGCCTCATAAGGGGAAGGGTGGTCATCACAGGAGAGAGGAGCCCACCTCTTTGATAGATTTACAGGCTTGTCCTATGGCAGTCTCATGTTTTTAGTACATGTCTTGCTATGAGTTTTGCGAGAAGATCTCTCGGATTCTGCACCACAGAGAGTTGGCTCACCTATTTGTTTTACACTTGCATGATGAACATGTCAACCTTGTCAGGGTGGACTTTATTTTGACACCCGAGGTGATTGCACAAGCTACAGGGATACCTAATGTCGGGGAGATATGGAATAAGCGCAAGGTATTGGACACTGTTCAAGTTGAGCCTTTTGTTAGACTAGCATTCATGAGACAATTGACAGGTGTGTTTCCATTCAGATTTATCAGGAGTGAGTATGCTCCCATGATGAGGCTCATCATGCTCTATTTTACCTGTGAGGTCAGATTTTCACAAATATATTCGTACCATATCTGCATATTGATGCACCTCACACGGGTAAGGATGATGAATATCCATGTTTTCTTCTATCAGAACATTGAGAGGATGGTGTCCATAATGCAGAGGAAGAGCCCGGCACAGCAGTATAGGAGCCTTTACCATTATGGTTTGATTCAGCTTGTAGTATTACATCAGTTGGCTCAGCGAGGCATCTCATGGGAGGAGTTCATCTCTCGTGAACTTTTCACATCATCACCCCTGCCACATCCTGAGGTTGTTCAGGAGGAGGGAGGACCATCTCAGCAGCATGACATCCCCGCCACTAGACATGTCAGCTCCTCACCTTTGGTTACTTATCAGAGAGGCCAGAGGGCCTTATTTGCAGCAGCTCAGCGAGTACTTTCTCCACACCAGGTGGAAGGGGTCTCGCCTTCTTCAGCAGCATCGCGAGTGTTATCTCCACACCAGCTGGAAGGGGCCTCACTTCCGACAGCAGCACAGGTATCAGAGAGGGGCAAGCAGCCCATGATTGAGGAGGAATTGTCAGGTGATCTAGATATTGACATTATTGATCTTGACGTCGGTTCTCCTAGCTCAGAGCTTAAGGATATCATCCGAGAGAAAAGGACCGAGAATGAGTCGCTGCACACGAAATTGCAGATGGAAAAATGGATAATTAACTATTTAGAGCAGCGCAACAAACAGTTGGAGGATGAGCACAAGCTTTATGAGCTGCGAAAGATTCGTGAAGACCGGGAATTGGCTCGTAGGAGACCCGGTGATTTGACACCCATAGATCGAGAATCTATGCTTATTTGGGACAATGCTTATTTGAAAAGGTTGTTGGCTAAGGCCAACCAAGGTAACAAACTATTGAGGAACATGAAGAACCATTATTGGGCGTGGATGCACGTGTGCAAAGCGAAGATGAAGGTGCTTCAAAGGCGGTTGGCCAAGGCACTAAAACGGAGAAAGAGACCCGATCCCCTCCATATCTTGGCTGAGGCTTCACTCAAGGACCAAGGCACTAAATAGCCTAGCAACAGCACAAATCCCAAGAAATTTTGAGCATTTTGGGTAAATTTTGGTTTTTTCAGGCAATTTACAGGTTTTCTCCATTAACGGGTCTCACCCCCCGTGAGACCCTTCATCCCGGCAACTCCATTTTGCAAAAACTCAGAATTTCCAGATTTGTCATGCAAAGTTACACATTCTCATCAAAGGAAAAGAGATTTATGAAGTTTTGGGCCTTCAGAAAGTCAAAAAACAAGCAAAAAATGACTTTCTGCCACATTTTTGAGACACAGAAAGTAGTCTTGGGAGATTACAATTTTGGAGGGCAAAATGACCACCAAATTCAGAAATTCAAGTTGGGTTAGAAAGTAGACTCACATACCTTTCCAACAAGCCTACTCTTGCTTCATTTGGACACCTGGAAGTGCCCCAAAAGTGGTCCCAAAGGCGCGTGACCCGTCAGCCAGAGGTACGCGACCCGTCAGGCAAATTTCTCCAAATTTCACTGTACAGCTCAGAAAAAACACAGTTTGACCCTGTTTGACTTTTTGGGGTGGATTATTATCCTATGTGATGTAATTAATGTAATTTTATGACACCTTTACTCTTATGTACCTCTTCTAGAAGATTCATTCATAAAAAGATGAAAATTAAATGAATGAATTGGTTTCCTATATTATAGAGGCAAGTTGTTTTCACTGCCTAGTTTGTAGTGCTAAGTTTAGAAGTGGTTGAAACAGCTCCTAGGATAATGATCTCGACCCATGGAGGCAGGGAAAGAGGTTAGATGATCTATATTATGTACTTTCTTTCTCATTTTCATGGTTGGACTCTTGAGGGAGAAGCTATCATTGTATTATTTCACTGTATCTCTGCAAT
>APFE031734280.1:176364-191965 GCA_000404065.3 Pinus taeda | reverse complement strand
TACCAATGCACCTTTTACATTTCAAGGTTTGATGAATTCCATTTTCAAACCCTTCCTTAGAAAATTTGTGTTAGTATATTTTGATGATATATAATCTACAACAAGTCTTGGAAGGATCATGTTGAACATGTTGATAGGGTGCTACAACTATTAGAGGAGAAACAATTATATGCAAAAAGATCCAAATGTTTCTTTGGAGTACAAGAGGTGGAATATCTGGGTCATATTGTATCTCATGAAGGAGTTAAGGTCGACCCTAGCAAAATTAAAGCCATTAAGGAATGGAGAATCCCCACATCCATAAAGCATCTGCGAGGATTTCTCGGGTTGACAGGGTATTATCGCAAGTTTGTTAAGAATTATGGGAGAATAGCAGCACCTCTAACAACATTATTGAATAAAGATGCATTTTCATGGACAACAGGGTATCATCCCCATTCGCCACCCATATGGTGGAATATGTTGCTCCCCTATCTTGGTCTATGTAGAGTATACCCCAGTTGGAATCTATCTTTCCCACCCACCTGACCAATGGGTGTTGGCTTCTTAACTTAGGCACAATCCTTACTTCTTATGGTAAGTGGTATCTTTCTCAATCTAGAGATGTAGGTGTTCTACCACATGAATATTGAGGGTCATTATTGGGAATATCAGTTGGAAATAAGATGGATGAGATATTATATCTCACCTATTGCTCGACATAAGGTAGAAGACGTATTCTCCCCTATGAGATGACTTAAGGTGAGAGTGTCCCATAGGACCTTCCTCATTTTCATTGGATTATGGGTTGAGATGTGCACCCCAAGGTGGTCCTTGGTTGAGCATGGATCCCTGATGATAAGCTCCATAATGTTTCCTGGGTAGTAGCATTGTGCTCCCCACTGTTAAATGATTTTGGGTGGTAGGAGTGACTCCTCAATGACTAGAGGGTGGAAGCTTGGACTCCCCTCTGATGTCAAATTTTTATTATTTTAGATTTGAGAGTGTTCAATACATGAGTAGAGATAATGAAGTAGCATAAGAAAAGATGGGAAAATGAACATAGATGACTAGATGAGCATAAATGACCAGATGAGAATAGATGAGAATAGATGAGTAAGATATGTAGTGACAAATTTTTTTGACAAGATACATGTGAAGGGACATATATTGCAGTTGGTAATTTATCCATGGCTGAGAAATACAGCTAATTTTGGTAGCCCAGGGACAAATTCCCTCCTTTGGAAAATCTTCATCATCAAGGAATACCCCTACTAGCCCTTATAAGAATTTAATTTGGTTAAGGAAAAATATATTTTAATATGAAAATCCCCATGTGCACAAAAAGGATAGGTCGGCCCAAAATATAAATTGGACACCCTTGGATGGATATAAATGCAAGTCAAATGACCCTCATTTGGAGATCATCAATCAGTCTTCTTTCTTTATTTTGGATCGCACAGGTCTGAGGTTGGTTCACGAAAGTTGGTTCACAGGTCTAAAATTGTAGAGTTCGAAGCTCGCATATGTGATTAGGGTTTTTGATTCTTAGCTACAGGGATGCTATATGATATTTTCAGTTGAAACCGCATGTACACAAGCTTATGAGTGAAGTTGGTGGGTTTCACATGCATGCATATCTCTCTCTCCATGTGGTTGGAACCTAGGGTGAGATTTTGACTGTTGATTGCAGTTGACTACAAATTCCAGTTGATGATAATTGACTGCAAGCTTCTAGTTGATTAGTTGGGTTTTGACTATTAACATTGTTGGGTTCATGTCTTGGATGTTGTTTAGTTGATTTTGTTGGATATTTTTGTGATTGAAGATATGAATAGTTGTACTCTCTCTTTGCTGAAACATTCATTGACAATATAATAAGAAGAATCATTTGAAAGGGTTTTCCCCCTTATGGGGCTTTTCACTGGTCTCCGACCAATCCTGGTGTCTCTATGTGTGTGTGTTTTCTTCTATTGTTCCTTTATGTTTTGATACACTGTTGATGATATTGTTCTTTCTACATAATTGCATATGTTGTTGAATGATGTTTTAATGTTATGGGGTGAATTCAATGTAGAAATAATTAAATGTAATTATTTAAAGCAAAAAGAAATATATCCCTAAGAAAAATTAACATGAGTCTTATATGAAATATACCATGATAACACTTGAGGGACATAAGGAGCCAATCATATTTTTAGACATCATTTTTGGAAATTATTTTCTATAGGTTGATCATGGGTGTTATCAAGTGCAACCTTCCCCTGTACCATCTGATACACAGTTGGAGTTCCTTCCTTGCAGTCCAACTGGTGGTAATGAAACTTGTAATATACATCTACATACTGCTAGTGTAGAAACTAGATTAGTAGCTATTGATATTTGGACCTTATACTTTGATGGTTCGAAGACTTAGGACAATTTTGGAGCTGGTTGTATTGTTAGTGACCCTTAGAACAAAAGTGTATTTTATCATGTCACTTGTATTTCGAGTGCACAAACAACACTATTGAATATGAATCACTCATTTTGGGGTTAAAGAAGGCCATGGACCTCAAGGTGGAAGCACTTAAGGTAATTGGTGATTCATATATTGTTACCCATCAGGTACAAAATACCATTCACTATGTCTCACCTAATTTGAAAAAATACCAACAATAGGGATTGTGACTCATTTCTTTCTTTCAAGAATTTAATATTAGTTATGTTCCTAGAATTCGTAATGTCACCACAAATACATTAGCCAACACAGCTGTTAGAATGTCGCCAACAAAAGATGGATTTTCTATAGAAACAATTTATAAGCCATTTGTGCCCAACAATATCACTAATTTTCGCATGTTTAATGATGACCAACATATATTGCACTTTATGGTCAATGTGGATGTGTTAAAGGTGCAACTATTAAAGAAGATGAGCATGAAAAGGATTTTCAGGAAGTAAATCAACCATCTAAGGGGAATACTATGCCCAAAGGTGTAGTGTCTCTTGAGAAATTATATGACTTGCAAAACTGTTCCAGAGGACCAATGAACATAAAGACTCAGAGCTCAACGTTATCGCATGAACAAGTCAATTGGGTAACCAAAAAAAATATGAAGTATGTGTACCTCCGTACATGTTGCTCTCCTCAAGAACAACAATATTTCATTTGATTGTTCAAATAGTATCGAGATGTATTTACATGGATGTATGATGATTTAAAGACATATGATACACGTATCATCCAACATGTCATTTATATCAAAGAATGGGGGAGGCCATCTCAACAAAATTTAAGGAAAGTTCATCCAATGCTTGAACCCCTGACTTAGAAAGAATTAAGGAAATTTCTAGATTCTCAGATCATTTTCAAAGTTTGACACTCTACAAACCTAGTTCCTGTTAGGAAAATGTTCAGTGATATATGCCTATGTGTTGATTTTTTCAACCTCAACTGGGCTTTATACAAAGGAAATTACCCCCATGCCATCTATGGAGCAGATACTCCAGATGGTATCTGGGTATGAAATTTTCTCACTACTGGATGGATTCTTGGGATATAATGAAGTGTTAGTAGTAGAACCAGATCATTTAAAGACCACTTCCAAGACTAAGTGGGGAAATTTTCCTCTCGAGTGCATGCCATTTGGACTTATTAATGTTAGCGTTGCATTCCAAAGGGCCATGGACATTTCATTTCTTGGATTGATTGGCCAGAGTGTGGTTTTTTACTTAGATGACATGACTGCATTTTCAAAGAAAATATTTGATCATATTCATCATCTAAAGAATTTTTTTGAGCGATGCCACAAGTATGGAATTTATTTGAATATGAGAAAGAGAATCTTTGGTGTGTCCAAAGGTAATATCTTAGGACATATCAAGAAAGGGTAAACGCTATTCCTCAAATAAATTTTCGCGTGAACAAGAAAGTAATGCGAACTTTCTTAACAAAGATTAAATTCCTGTGCAAGTTCATCTCCAACTACGCACAGATTGTAAGACCATTACAAAAGATGATAAATAAAGATACTATATACAAATGGGATAAGAGGTAAAAATATTCCTTTTCTTGAATCAAGCAAGACATTTTTGATGCTCCATCCTTATATAGTCCATACTTTGGAAAATATTTCTTGTTATATACGTTTTGTTCTAACATGTTGGTTATGTCTATATCGACACACAAGGAAAATCAAGGAAATGAACGACCTATATCTTTGATGAGCGTTGGATTACATGGATAATATATGAGCTATCCCACCATTCATAAACAAGCATACACGATATACAAGGTGGTCAAGCATTTTAGGCCTTACCTCCTGAAAGCTTACATGGTTATTTATGTGCCTCATCCAGTAGTTAGAACACTCTTTGTACAACAAGAGCTAGGTGAGAGGAGGGTGAAATGGATGATATGCTTATAAGAATATTATATTGAATTTAATCCAGTTCATACTATCAAAGTCCATGGTCTCTGTCGGTTTGCAGTTGAAGCAATGGATTCATCGGAAGATCATTCTAGGTGGGAACATGAGATAGAAATGCATAATGTAGAGCAATTTCCTTCCTATAAGTACAACCACATCTTGGTATACATACATACATAAATACCTATAGCAAGTCACATTGCCTTCACATCTATTGGCTAAACAAATGATGGAAATATGTCTAAAAGTGTTATCTTACCAACTTATGCATGGTGTGATTTTCCTCAAGCACCACAATGGTGTCTTGCTTAGATGCTTAAAGGGTGTTAATAGATCTTCACGATGGACTAGTAGTTGGACACTTCGAGGGTGATACTACCACTCGTAAGGTGACAAGGGTGGTTATTATTGGCCCACATTATTTAAGGATGCTCATGCCTACACCCAAAAGTGCCCAATTTTTCAAAGATGTGCTAGTCGTGATCAGAGGTCAGTTGCCCCATTGCTACCCATAACAGTCGAAGAACCATTTCAACAATGGGGATTCGACGTTATCAGAAAAATATTTCCCCACTCATCAAAGCAACACTGATACATATTAAATGCAACAAATTATTTCACTCGGTGGATCGAAGCAATTCTGCTAAGACAAGTTAACGATTAGGAATTCATCAAATTTATTAAATAGAAAATCATGACTAGTTTCGACGTTCCTACATCGGTTATCTTTGATAATAAAACTTATTTTTCCTTGCTAAATATTTATGAGTTTGCATTAGAAAATGATATCGTTTTAAAGCATGCATTAAACTACTATCCACAGGGAAATAGTTTGGATGAGTCTAAAAACAAAAAACTGATCTGTATTAACAAGAAAATTGTCTTCTCTGAACAAAAGAACTGACATAATGCTTTAGTGAATGTATTGTGGATTGATCGTGCTAGTCCTAATCCCTTTATGAAAACCTCTCCCTACTTCCTTGGATATGGAAAAGAAGCAATCCTTCCACTGAACATGTACCTTCACACCTTGCAACTTTCTTAGGGATCTCAACGAAAATCATGTCTCCTTGTTAAGAGCAAGATAAATACTCTTATTAAGCTTGAGGAAGAAAGGCTCAAAGAAAAAGAAAAATTTTCCATACACCAAAACCGAATCAAGAACTGGTTTGATAAGAATTTGCAGGGAACAAATATTTTGGTGTGGGTGACTTAGTATTGAAGTGGTACAAGGCCAACGAAGAGAAAGGAAAGCACACAAAATTTCAATCTATGTGGATTGGAACTTATATCATCATTGAGAACCTTGGCCACCATTCGTATAGGTTGAAATATTTATATGGGAGGATTAGACCTATTCTCATCAATGGTCGAGATCTTCAACATTACTTTCAGTAGCAGCCTTGGGCTGCGTTCCTACCTTTGTATAGTTTTCTTTTCTTGTCCTTTGTTGTTTGCCCCATTATTTCATGTCATGTCTTGTTTATTTTCTTGTCATTTTTTTGGTCATTATACATAAATAATACCTTTTGTGAGAGTGTATGTATGGCCTAAAATGATTATGTGGTGAAACAAAGAGGGAATGTAACAACTACAATGCTTGGTTGTCTGTTAAGTCTTGTTTGGGTCTAAGTATTTGGTCAAGTGATGCCCAGATGGAAAATACGAGTCATGAAGAATGGAAAAACCTTATTGGACTTATGATTCGTGAACCTTTGAATATTCATTTTGATTTGGCATTCTAATCAGTGGTGTGTTCATGTGTTGACCTGACCAAGTGGAAATATGAAAGGGGAAAACCTCAAAACAAGCATATCAATTTCAAACATTATATGAATCCCTCAACCAAGGAACAACCTCTCTTGCATGTAAAATATGACAAGATACCTCTTGCACCTTAAAAATAAATAAGTTCCTTTGCACATTCTATTAGTAACTAAATAAATTGGTGAAGAAGAAAAAGGATTCCTGTGCAGAGAGGCGAAGCAACTTTGTCTAGGTACTGAAAAAGCCTATTGGCAGTGAAGCAATGCTTGTGATTCCTTAAGGTGAATTTGTTGGGGTACTAAACAAGATCACTAGAAGTGGAGTGACACCAGGGAATGTGCTTAAAATATGATCATCAAAAGCTCAGTACATTATTATCCTTTCCCAATCAAAACAATGGAGTTTTGACATATATTTGAATGTGTTCAAGCCAAGAAAATAAGAGGGTCCATGTGGTAAATGCGATAAATAGTGAAGTTGGGGTGATCCTTATGATGACTGAATACTTCCTGAAGGACTAGAATTTTTGTTGGAAGGTATACCTATACAGAGAAGTTGAATTTCGCCCAATGTGTCGCCAAGTGTTATCACTGCTACAACACCCTCCAAATTTTTTCTATATTGGAATTTTGGAGCCTACCTTATGTCATGTGAAGTGTCACTTTTGGTCATCAATTGTAATTTCATGTTCTTACACATGTTTCAAGTGTCCATATCCCTTCCTAAGTGTTGTCGGATCAGTAAGAGAAGCAACAACACACTTTTGAGTCATAATGCACCTTCGAGTCACAAAATGATTCTTATGTGTCACAACTACACATGCTTTGTTTGTTGCACTTTGAGAATGTTTGTGAATTGGAATTTTGATGTATATTTTTTAGTGTTGGTTCATGTCTAAGTTTTACTAATGGGTTGATATGTGTAATGCTTGAAAATACCTGTAACTCATTGTGTGTTTCCATTTTTCACCCTTCTGTACTTAGCCATTTTTTATGACATTGTAATCTGCCTCCTTGGCTAGGAAGAGCACACTGTGCACTTATAAGGCCTATTAGTGACCCTTTTTATCTATAATTTCACCCTACACTAGCCTAAGCTTCCCTCTCTCCTAATAACTACACAATTCTAGTCAGCAAGGACCTCCTCCTTTCTACTTGTCTTTCCCCACTGCGCCAGTCAAGCCGATGTCTCGCAATGTGCCTTGTAAGTGTGACATTTTCCCTCCTTGTGGCCCTGTCCTCCCTCCCTAGCGCATGGTGTAGATTCAGTGAAAAATCCTTAATCCCTTGCCTCTTACAACTATAATATACGCCCACCTTGCATCCTCCTCCTCCTCTAGAGTTTCCCATGGCATAATATCAGTGAGCAGTGATGCCCTTCTCTATCTCTTGCAAGTGCGCTCTGTTCCCAGAAGGCACCTCTCTCTTTCCCTCGTGAAATTTCATCCACAGTCAAATAATTTGCATGAATCATGCTAGAATAAGAAAATTTCAAGCTAATGTTTGCTTGCGATGGGTGATATTCATCTACAGGTGTTCTCGGTGAGCATGGAAAAGACCCATGAAGAGATTTGTCAAGAGAAGTTTCCCAAGGTATCACTTTGAAAACAAAGGTATATTTTGAGACATTTTAAGTAATGTTGGATCTCGATGATCAAAGGGACTCATGAAGACTCCATTACATCTCAATACCATTTTGAGCGTGGAAGGCAACAACAATGAAATATATGTTACAAGTATCAAAGACATAGTGGCAGTGTTGTCACTTCTCAAAGAACTCTATGTTACAAGTCACCATGGATCCAAGTCATCAATGTCAATGATTTTTCATGTTGTTGTAACTTGTCATATGATGATGTAATTTTGGAAAATATCGTAAAAGTAAATATGTGGAATTCCAAGAGTCACATATGGACAAAAGAGTCATTAGGAAAAGTCCAAAAGTCTTATGGAAGTCAAAATGACACATTAGAATTCCAAGAGTCATGATCATAATTCAAGGGTCATGAGGAATATGAGAGGTCATTCCTCTTGTTGTAAAAGAAGCCTTATTTCTCAAGGAAATGAATTTTCACTTTGGCTTCTCCACCTAGGAATTAGAGATAGATTGTTCTTTTGGAGAGAAAGTGGTGGCTTAATGCTCCACCATTGGAGCTAGTAGTGTCTCATTGTATCAATGTATCTTGGAAATTTTGCTTAATATTTGAAGCTCATTGAGAAAACACACTTTCATGCATATATCATGAATCTATTAAAACTATTACTTATATGTATGTGGTATGTGTTTTGTTTCCATGTACTAAATAAATTGAAATATTTCATTAGCGTTGGTGCTTGTCTTCTTAAATGCGTGTTGTACTTGTTTTAATGATCATTATTTCCATGTGAACTATTTCACTAGACAGTCAACGATTCTTTCATATGCATATGTGTGTGCCTTTATTGGAATAATAATACTACTTTTATTTTAAAGACTCCCTTTTATTCCCATCCTGTGAAAGAACCTTGATACATATTGTAATTGAACATTTCACAAGGCATACTCACTTTCTCATTCAAAAGTACATGCTTGTTACTCTCTTATGCTAATTATTGTAGCCAAGGAAAATATTTACAAAAATGGCAGTCAGGCCACATTTCCAGAAGGGGCTCCTATACTAAAGGATGTGAGGTCTAGTTGTGACTTCATATTGGTGAGACCCCCCGTATGTTGGTAGGATCCAGAGCCATCAACACCTTTTGAGATTTACAGTATTTCTGCAAGTGTCCTTTCTTCCCACATTCTCAACCCATTATCCATTATCTGGATTTGGATCTTCCATTCCTTGACTCACTATGATATTATGGGCTCTTTCCTCTCTCTAGTTTTTTTCCTATAGTATCTACAGTCAAAGAATTAGTGTTGTCTCACATGAGATTTTTTATTGCATTTCCTCGCTAAGGATAGCAACAACAACATTAACAAACTTTAAAGTACTAGAACTAGATATATAATTACTGATAGCCATGACTAAGCCATTCCAACTTTTTGGCAATGAGCACAAAAACAATAGAGCCCTAACTTCATCATCAAAATTTACCCCTACAAAACTTAAAAGACTGGTAATACTGTTAAATTCATTTAAATGATTAGAAACAAATCCATGTTTGAACATCTTCATATTAAATAAGCGCTTCATAAGAAATACCTTGTTTAAGGCTAAGGGTTTTTCATATAGTTTGGTCAATGCCTTCGTTAGAGCTTCTGTTTTTGCTTCCTTTGAAATGTCAAAGGCCACTAACGCTTCCAGGTAGAGTTTTATTGTTCCTAGTGTCTTTTTGATGAGAATCTCCCATTCTTCATCTCTTAGACATGTCAACTTATTTGATTTTATCTTAATGGTAGGTAAATATATTTCTAATACAAATAGTCCTCATTTTTCATCTTCCATAGCTAGTAGTTTTGGTCATTAAATTTCTCAGCCCTAAACCTATCATCTTTTGTAGAAATTATGATGTATATTTTCCACTTCTCATGAAATTTTAATCAAAACCACAAGAAAAAAAACCTACTGTACTGCTATGCATAAATTAATTCACAATCTAGAATAATAATTCCACACGCAATAAGAAATAACACACATGCACACAATATTTTTCTAGGGGAAATAAATATGCTAAAATCCCCTTGCCTACTTTCATTAATCTATTGAATAGAGATGTATTACAATTTATTTTGTCAACCGAATATCCCTATAAGTGAATAACCTATCTCTCTGCTCATTAAGAAGCTCTGACCTAGACTTAGTCAATTTCTACCTTTGCTTGAGCCCCTATTTCCTTGTGCAATTCCTTGAGAAATTAGGCCCTATTATTTATGAATTTCTCCAAAATGGATTGTGCAATTCCCAAGGTTGATCATATGACTGCATGAAACACTTGTACACTCAAGACTAGTCTACAACTGATGTTACACTGCCTTGGAATTTCCACCACATATAGGGAACTCGAATTCACTGCATGCATTAGCTATTTTGGGTTGATTGATCATTTAATTGTATGATCAATGAGTTTGAGTGAAGTCCCACTGCACAAATGACCTTCCACTAGTTCCTTCAATAATTAGAACTAGTTTAACTGAAAAAATTTGAGATAAATGACCTTGATTGCTACAAATTAGCAATCACACATGCTTAACTAAACTATAACTCCTCCAACTCGAATTTACAAGGCTAACTGAGTGAAAAGAGCTATGTCAACTCAGTTAACTACATCCAAGTTATCTTTTGATATGGAAATTCATTTTTTCTCAATTTAATCAAGGCAAAATCAAATTGAGAATTTATTGCTGTATTTTTCAACACCCTCTCAGCAAGAAATGGATTATCAACCACCCCTATCTTGCACCTGTGGAACTCAAACTTCCCTCTTAACAAGTCCTTCATCAAAATTTCAACATCTTGTTCCTATATCAAAATGTACTAAAGAAACATTATCCACCTCTGCACATAATCCCGTAACTGGTGATACAATATATCTATATGCTTGGATCAATCATGAAAAACACGATTCTTAGAGAGATTAATGTAACTTTGATTATCACATTAGATCACAGTTGGATCCATCATTTGACCAAATAATCTAACAAATATCTTTCTCATCCATATCACCTCACATGTGGCTTGACTTGTAGTCATGTATTTTACTTTTGCTGAGTTGAGCACCACATATCTTTGCTTCCTATTTTACTAGAAAATAACTACGAACCCAACACTGAAAATTTAACCTGATGCACTCTTTCAGTCTTATGGACTCCTCATCCAATTTGCATCTGTGAAGCCAAATAACTTCACTCCCTCTTTCCATTTGCACGATATTCCAAACTGGGTAGTGCCTCTAAGGTATCATAAAACATGCTTAGCTACCTTCCAAAATAATCTAGTTGGTCTAACCATGACTTGGCTCGTCTAATTGACTGAATAACACATATCTAGTCATGTGTTCACAAGATACATTAGTAAACCCACTAACAACTGCTAAATGGTAGCATCCACTTCTTCACCTGAAGTGGTATCCTCCTTCCTCGAGTTGGTCGCTAGAGGTCTCTTAATGTATTTACAACTCTCCATGTGGAATATTTGTAGTATCTAAATTGCATACTTGCCTTGAGAGATAAACAATTCCCCATCACCTTGCCATACTTCCAACCTGAGGAAGCAGTGCATGCGATGCACATCCTTCATTTCAAATTCTCTTGCAAGGTCCTCCTTACGAGATTTGATTAACTGCTCATCAACAGTTAAAATCAAATCATTAACATATAAGACAATAGTAAGCAATTTACCTTCTACCAAGATATGATAGATGTTTTATGTTTGCATTCGCTTCACTTTTTGTGAAGCCCAAACCGGTGAGATAGCTATCGATCCTCGTGTACCAAGTATAAGGTGCTTTTTTGAGGCCATACAACACTCACTTGAGTCTACACACATGAGACTCTCGATCAAAAGTCTCAAAGCCTTTTGGTTTCTTGATGTACACCTCCTCCTCAATAAATCCATTGAGGAATGTTGTTTTTACATCCATCTAGTGGATCGTCCACCCCATCTACCTAGCTAGATCAAGAATTGATCTAATGGATGAGTACCTTGCTACAAGAGAAAAGGTCTCCTCATAGTCAATTCCCTCAAACTGAGAGTACACCTTGGCCACAAATCTGGCCTTATACTTCTCTATGCTTCCGTCTACTGCCTGCTTTACCTTGAAGATCCATCTCAATCCCACAGCTAATTTATCTGCTAGTCTTGGGACCACTTCCCAAACATTTATCTTTACAATGGATTCATATTCCTCAACCATTGCATCAAACGATACAAGTTTCTCTTCTTCTTCCTCAAAAGAGGATGGCTCAATCTCTACAAGCTCAGTCATTAGAGCCATGTATCCAGTGTATTGACCAGATGACCTTTTCTACCTGCGCAAATTTGAAGGAGGCCCCCATACTCCCTCACATCTTGCACAAGTCTCTCAGCTTCCCTTGTTCTTTTCCTGCCTTCTGTAGATGGTTTTGCTTGAGTGGTTGTATCCACTCTCTTCTCAGAGTTCAATTTGTGGCTACTCCAAAACTTCTTGAGGTTCCTCCTTTGGAGCTAAAAGCTCCTCTTCTGGTGGGATCTGAAGCTCCATACAAAGAGAGCACCACATCTCTTTCTCCTCGTAAAATTTTACATCCATTTACACAACTGTCATTTGAGGGATGGCAAGTACACACAATAGTTGTGAGGAGTTTAAGTGTAATCAAGAAAGCCTCCTCCAGTGTAATCAGGCCCATAATTCTATGAGGACTCTGGTTCTGAAAATAGACTATTTTGTTGCATGCCTCTGCCCACAAGTGTAGTGCTAGTCTTGGTCATGCAACATCACCCTCACTGCTCCCACAATGCTACAATTCTTTCTCTCAGGCACCCCATTCTGTTGTGGGTTGTGGGGTGTTTTTAACTCAGGTCGAATGCCTTCTTTCACATAAAATTTTTAAATTCATTTGACACGTACTCACCTCCATTATCGCTCTTGAGATCCTTCACCTTCTTGTTGGTTTCTTTCTCAACTAGTGCCTTGAATTATATGAACTTGGAGAATGTATCATCTTTCTTCTGCATGAAGAATATATAACCATTTCATGAGAAGTCATCAATAAAAATGATAAAATATTTGTGTCTCGCAGTGGAGGCTATTGAGAAAGGCCCACAAACATATGATTGGATCCTTTCTAAGACTGCATGTGCCTTTCTTTCCCAATCATGGAATGTGGATTTTGTGTACTTCCCCAAAGTACATCCTTTTCATACATCCCGCTGCTCAGGTTCTCCTTTGGGGATGCATGTGGTTATTTGCTACATAGTCTTCAGGGCGCCATGAGGCAAATGGCCAAGACTTCTGTGTAAAATTTCACCGACATTGTGGTTTTTCACCTTCTCCACCTTTGTTCTTAATGTAACACAATCTTCCACATCTAGCTTATACAGGTTCTTCACCCAGACCTTGATCTGTTTAACCTGTCTTGAGGCTATGTGTCTCAGGATTGCCATTCCTTTATTGAAGATCACATCATAACCACAGTCTTCCAAAAATGCAACAAATATGAAAATTTTCTTAGGCCTAGAATGAACATGACATCCTTGAGCCTGAGAGGGCATCCCGACTCCCTCTTAAAGGTAAATGTACCAACCATGGTCACATTGTACCTTCCGTCACCCCCCAGCTCAATGTGCATTTGCAAGTCTTTCTCCTATAGGTCACTAAATAACTATGTACACCTATCATGTGGAACGATGCACCTGAGTCCAAGTATGACTTGCTCCCCATCACTGTGCTTGCCATGCATGCGATATGGGTAAAATCAAGTTTGAACTGTGAATCCAAGGTTTCACGAGATACTTCTCTTGAGGTCTTATTGCTTTCCTTTTTGTGTGGACTCTTCGTGGCATAGTGCCCAAATTCATGACAATGGAAGCATTTCATTTTGGACAAATATTTCTTCTTTCCCCCTTGGCTAGACTCTAGGTTGGATTGAGATTTCTTCCATTTTCCCTTCTTTCCCTTTTCAACCAATGCAAAGTTTTCTTCATCATCGCCCTTGGATGAAGTCCCATCTCTAATATTCCACCTTATTTCCTCCAGTACCAAAACAAACCATAAGTGTTCCCAATTTGGTAGCTTCTTCCTCCCGTTCACCGAATATTGGTAGCTTTTCCATGTTATGCAACTAGCTCACAAAATAGAATAAAAGATATATTAAGAACTTGAGAAATACCTCCTTTACATCACATAAATGAAAAATTATTGGATGATACAAATGATAAGACCTCCTTGGTATATATAGGAGTCTAAGGGGTCATGATATAATCAGAGCCTACATAACAATAATAATGTAAGAGCACAACAATAACAATAGTGGGCTTCTATGGGGCACAAACATAACAACATGGGGAATACATGGGAACAATAATAAAAATAGGGGCTACACTAAAAATAACATTAAGGGGAATAAACTAGTATTATATGGACCTAACATGCCCCTCTCCTTCAAAAAGTGTTGTCCTCAACGCTTGAGTAGTTATGGGTGCTTTTATATAAAATTCTCATCCTCCCATGTGGAATATTTAGTGGGTAAGTTCTTCCACTTAATTAGATACTATGAAATTAATTGATTTTGTAGCTGTCAGGTTCTTGTTTTTGTGAATACTTCAGGCTCAAATATGATTTTTCCTTCTTCGTCAAGTTTTGGCAACATTGTTTGAATTGGGAGCTTGTCACCGATAACCTTCTTTAAGCATGAAACATGGAAAACTAGGTGTACTCGGGAATATGCAAGCAACTCCAATTTGTATGCCATAGTACCAATCTTTTGCAACACCTTGTAAGGACCATAATACTTGGGTGATAATTTATTATCCTTCTTAGCTTGCTTGAGGCACATTTGTTTGTATGCTTGCAACCGTAAAAATACCCAGTTGCCTATATTAAAACTGCTTTCACTCTGATGTTGATTTTCCTGTTGTTTCATTTGATTTTATGTTAGAGTGAGGTTATCCTTTAAGTGTTGGAGAACTTGTTGTTGATACTTCATGTGATCTTCCACTGCTTGAAGCTTACAATTTTCTCGTAAATATGATGTGATGGATGGTGGATGATATCCATAAAGTGCCATAAATTCGGTCATTTTTGCTGTAGTATGGAAGGAAGTGTTATACTACCATTCAGCTGGAGTTAACCACTTGACCCATTGTGTTTGTTTATTAGATACAAAGAAATAGAGATATCCTTCCAATTTTTTTTCACTATCTCAGTTTATCCATCAGATTAAGGATGATAAGATGAGCTATGAGCTAATTGAGTACCAAGACAAGAAAATAATTATGTCCAAAAATTTCTAGTGAAAATGGGATTTCTGTCACTTACAATAATCTTTGGGTTTTTTTGGGACTCAGAAATGTCATATTTCCATCCACCTTTTTCTTCACTATTCCTTACATTTCATCATCCCATTAACCTTTTATCATATCATTTTCATACATACATTTGGGTTTCACCTTCTTATTTTCCATTTTATTCATTTTTGTATTACAAGTGAATTTATGATTAAATATTATAAAATATACATATTTTTATGTATATCTCAAGAATATGTGAGTTTTGTGATGTGTACGAAATATGTGAAGAATTAATTCCAAGAGACTTATCCATATCTCCTCCACCATATTAAGGAGATAATTATGCAAGCCTATTCCTAAGGAGAAAATCGTGGAGGATTTGGCTAGCATATCTTATCCAATTCCTAAGGAGAAGATCATGGAGGATTTGGTTGGCATATCTTATCCAAGATATGTGAGAGATTTGTGGGATCATATCTTGTAATAATGGGAAATTAGTTGAGAGTGCTTGAGAGAATATTGGATATGTAAT
>APFE031734280.1:142188-173289 GCA_000404065.3 Pinus taeda | reverse complement strand
CAAAGATGTTGGTCCGAATAATGTGGTTCAAGTGATCACAGATAATGCAGCAAATTGTAAGGCAGCAGGAAAAATTATTGAGTGTACTCATCCACACATCTTTTGGTCTGGGTGCCTGGTTCACACATTGAACCTTTTGATGCATGATATTGTGAAACACAAAGAATGTGGGTGGATTGCCGAGGTTTACAGGAGAGGGAAGCAGCTCATTAAATTCATCACAGGGCATACAAGGGTAAACTACTTCTATGGCACTTACTCCAAGTTGTAGTTGCTTAAAATTTCAAAGACAAGATTTGCTAGTTATTACCTCACCTTTAGGCGGCTAGTGAAGGTGAGACAAGCTTTAACTAATCTGGTGTGTGCTGATTCATGGGATGAAATTAACACTGACATAGATGGTGCTAATGCAGTCAAGGACACTGTTCTTGACAGTTACTTTTGGGGACAGGTTAAATATATTTTGCAATTCACCAAACCAATTTATTACATGATCAAGTTTTGCAGATTCAGATCGACCAGTAATTGGGGAGGTGTATGAGCAAATGGATAGCATGTTGGGGTAAATTAAAGACATTGTTGAGCCTAGAGATACCACCTTGTACAATTATATTCGTGTAGAGGTGGAAAACCGATGGGGAATGCTAAATGTTCCATTGCATGCATTAGCATATGTTTTGACACCTAAATACTATCATCCATCATGGCTTTCAACACCAGCACCTGGGGGGGGAAGTAGGAGAAAACCACACCAAGATCGAGAGGTTCACGAAAAATATATGGCTGCATTGAGTAAATTAATCCTTGATGAGGAGGAGGCTGCATTGGTACGGAGACAGGTGAGCAACTATATGCTCAACACTGGTCCATTTGGGAGCATGCATGCAATTAAAGATCGAGAGACTTTTTCTACTCTTGAGTGGTGGAACATGCATGGAGGGGGTACTCCACTTCTACAGAGTTTGGCATTGCGGGTGCTATCACAGGTGGTAAACACTTCTTCTACGGAGAGGTGTTGGAGCTCTTATTCTTTCATCCACAGTGTTAAAAGGAACAGGTTGAATTTAGACCGGGCAGAGAGCTTGGTTTATGTTCATTACAACTTGCGATTGTTGTCCCATTACTGTGAAGATGCAAAGTCTAATAAAGACTTGTGATTTGGGACAAGAATCCAGAGGAGCCCAATTTGGAGGATGGAGTGTTGCGATTAGAGCAATTAGAGGATGCTCTTATCCAGGTATGTCCATTGTGGTATGAATTTTCCAATTTTCCCTTATAAAGCATTTCTCTAATTCATGTTTTTAATTTTTTTGTTAACTAGTGTTTTTTTTTTTGCATGAATTTTTTGAGTGATTCCAGGATGATGATGACCGTGTTGATATGGCACCCCCACCCCCATCTAGTCCCTTGGTTCCTAGGTTCCATGGTTCAACACCAACAGCAGGGGGTTCTTCTTCATCAGCTTCAGTGCCACGACTTCCACAGGCACCATCTTCTTCATTACCACCACGTGGAGGCCCACCACCACATTCTATTCATGGTGGAAGGAGGAGAGATTAGTAGATATATTCACAATCTACTACTTTTTGTCATAGATTACTCATTAGACTTGTAGACTTGTGAATTTGAATTTTGAACCTTTTTGGCTTGGCGGTGACCAAGTGACATATTTTGTAAACATTATTATTTGAATTTTGGACATGACAAATGTTGACAGTTGCTCACTTGCTAGATAAATCATAATATGCTCTATGTTTTATGTTTTATAATATGCTTAAATGTTTTATGTTTTATAATATGCTTAAAAATTTGATGTATGTTTGTAATAGCTAGAAATTAGAATATAGATGATTGTTGTACTTGTACATACTAGTAACTACAATGGAATCATGGATGCCATATCTATCTTGATATATGCAAAAATATGCATGTTTTCATGTCTTCTACAATTAATTTGGTATTTGGGATGTTTGTTTTGAGTATAAATGCAAAAAAATATGAAAAAATATATATATATAGCAGACGCTTCCGCAGACGCTTCGCTTCCTAGATTTTTGGAAAATGACGCTTCGGCGTCCCCGCTTCCAAAAAACGCTCCCGCTTCGTGCAACATTGGGTTGACATAGGGGTCCAAGAGGCTGACGCTGAGGGTTTGGAGGAGAAATCCTAGCCTAGGATCCCTCAAAACTAGAAACCCTTGCTCCAAAATTATTTTTGTTTCAAATCTTCAAATTTAGTGCAAAATTCCTTGATGCTAGCCTTGTAAAAAATTCTAGAGGCTAGATCTTACCCTCAAGGGCCTAGATCTAGCTCAAATCCTAACAAATTTTCTTCAAATGGCTTGGATCTCACTTGCACAAACGAATTTACAAGTATCCAAAACCCCAATATATACAAAAATTTCAAAATAATTCAAAACCCCAATTGCAAACAAGGGTTAGAAAATAAAATTATTTACGAAAATCTATTTTACAAAAATGTTGACAAAATATACATGTGTACAATGCTTGAGAAAATTTTGAGAAATTAAATTTTTGTAAATCTTTGATAATGGCTAGATGTATCTTCGAAAGGTAAATGCAAGCTACAACCTTAGTGAAGTTAGAAAAACCATAAAAATATTTGAAGTCCAAACAAGGTCAATTTGTACCCACAGTTTGTGAACTTGGAGACCAAAGACTGGGGAACCTACAAACACTATATAATTCTTCAAGCATAAACTGTTAGAACAAAAATGAATCAGATCATCTAAGATAAGCCCAAAACTTATCAATAAAATGTTCTTATCATCTACAATAAAATAACGATTTAATTTAAAATTTTAAACCCAATATAGAAATGCTCATACCCAACACAAACCTCAAATCAGTAGACCATAGACACCATGAACTGCACCCCAAAGTCTTTATTATGATTATTCAAAAAACATTCTGAGCAGGACAGTATTTTTAGATCAGCTTTTCTGCAGAATTACATTAGCCAAACATTAGATGGCTTGAGACACAAATGACCTCAGATTTATAGATAAATCCTCCTAGTGTAAACTTTCAAAATAACGACTAGTTGGCTTGATCCCCGTCAAAATATTCTATGCCGTTGATAAATCTTTGATGTTCCTTTAATCTCTGTAGTTGAAATAATTATTTTTAAGGAATTTTCGAATTTCTCTTTAAACCCATATTTTATTAGTTCAAAAATAATTATTTTGAGCTATGTTCTTCAAAAATTTGACTTTGACTTGACCACCAAGTCCCAAGGTCCATTTTCTTGAAATTTCCAATATTCCCTTGGTGGGGGACCTCCTAAAACTAATTTCTTTAAGACCCACAAATTTTTCCACTTGGAGAATTTAATTTTCCTAACAATTTAAATTTTGACTTTAATTGATTAATTTTCTGGCTTAGGATTAATTTTAGTTTTGCCAGATTAATTGACACTTTAGGGGATTAATTATTTTTTCCACCCTCAAATGTTTTAGCCATGGTGTCTAAGTATGAGGGACCATGTACTAAAATATTTTTTACATAAGATTTTACATAATTCAACACTCAAAGGGGGAAAACCCATTCATTATAGACCCTTAAATAATTTACCTAATTCTACGACACAATATAATCTAGTAGACCAAGTGATTTATAATAAAATAATTTAGCCAATTAGCTTAAATTATTCCCAAATCACTTTTAAATAATACTCGACTAAAACACTAGGATTCACCTAAGACTTTGATGATAAATTCCACCTTAGCTTTGGGGTAAGGTTGGAGGGAAAAACTTTGCCGATGATTCATGTTTAGAAACACAAATAAATTAGTGAGACGAAAAACCTCCTAGGATGAAATTCATCTCCAAAATAATAGGCTTACTTAGGTCGTTACATACATACACAGTCTTACTAGCATCATTTAAATTAAAAAAGTTGCAAAATGGGTTTACAATGACTCAAAATGCTAATTGCTGATGATCTTGATCTTTAGAAAAAATTGGTACAACTAATTCCTTGGAACTTTGATAAAATGTGTGCAACATGTCGAATATATCAAAAGCATATTGGTCACATAAAAGTTGCCACAAAGTTATAAGGAAAACAATGTAGCTTCAAATAGTAACTCAATTTTTGTGATAGCATCAAAGAAAAGGTTATTGGTCGTAGGGGGAGATAAAGCCTAACATTGACCACAAAGAGAGAACTATATGACGTTTCATTTGCAAAAGAAGACATTATATCTTGCGCAGAGAAGAAACAATTATCTTAAACACTGAGGAAATTAAACACAGGCAAGCAAGTGGACTGAACCTGAGACAAAGATATGCAAATTGAGCCACAGTCTCATAAGGATATGAGCATAACATCAATTAGTAATGATATTATCACTGTGTCTTGTGTCAAAACCCTTAGCACAGATCTTGTGGCCAAAATCAATTATGAACAAAGAATACTAAGAGGTATAGAGCACACTGGTCAACTAAAGTACTCAACGCAAATATCAGTCAAGAAATCAATCAAAGTTTAATCCTATGTTTTAATTGCCAAAAATTCAAAGCAATACCACCAGTGCAGGCCATTGAGAGCAAGAAGCTCAAAACTTTGTGAAACTTCAATTACAAAGGAGGACATCATATCAAATTCGCAAAAGCGAATGTTATATAACTCCAGAAGAGGCTTCAACCATATAAACACTAGCGCATGAAATCCAAGTGCAAAGACTTAACTCAAAATCCATCATGTTGCAAAAACATTCACCCCAGCGCCTAGTCAAGAATTGAAGCCTAGCGTTCAAAGGCACACTAGCGCATACCACTGAAAGAGAGAAGCTCAAATCTATGTAATACTTCATTTGCAGAGGAAGACAAATACTCAATCAAGCAATCAAAGACCCAAAGAGACTCAAGCGACCTAGAGAATGCTTTTTTGTAATATTATGGAATGTCAAGGAGAGTCAGTAATCTAGGGAGACAAGTGGACAGAGACGCTGGATGGACGTAGTTGATAAGGGACAGATAAAGGACGCTCAATGGGAATGACAATGCATAATTTTGAATGTGAAATAGATAATACATGACAAAAGTAACAGGTTTGTGGTTGACGAAGGAAAAGAAAGTAACGCTCTATTGAATCAATGTAACAGACATGTCATACGTTATGTATACACCTTGAACACGCATTCTTGATTTGAAGGTTACTGAAGCGATGCCAATCAAATGTTATAAAGACAGAGGATGATAGGACAAAGAATGTTGGGACAAAGGATGTGCCAAAAGAATGTAAGTGCGCAGGACCTCGGAGAATGCCAGAATTAAACGAAGAATTCATGTTCCTTATTCTTACATACTTGGAGTATTATCTACATTCCCTTTTATGATTTTAGAACGCACTCCAAAGAAGGCATTGAATATAGGAGGCATTCGTGCAACATTTCAATTTTGAAGGCTAACGACAATAGCTCAATGAACACAAAATTTGAAGATTTATGTCTCTGGTAAATGAAATTCTCTATGTAACGATTCTTCAAATTCTCTGGTATCAATGGTAGACATAGCCCTTGGTAGACGATAGAGCTTACTCCAAGGCGCATAAGACACTTGAAAAGGTAAAACAATTCCAGGATCAAAATGAAATTCAAGTGGATATAAATCTGTGATATAGTACTGAAGGCACAATGGACTCAACTGTTAAATACTAGTTGAGAAAATAAGTGATGAATATTCATGATTCATAAACAACATTGGCATAGGGAATATTCATTAATTTGAAGATGGTAAAACAAGTCAAATTCTATCTCTGATTCGAATCTTTATATTTAATTGGTAATATGGTATGGATACAGTCTCTTTTGGCCTCTTGAGTAGATCATTGAAAACCATTCTTATAGTGCTCACATAGCAATAAAGAACATGAGTACAATGGTATTCTCATAGTAGGAACAGGGTTTATAATTCTACACCAAATGTAATAGTGGAATGGTATCAAACATTTACAATAAAATAATAGAGATGCAGAGGTTGATTACTTTTAGAAGGAGCTAATCCCTATCAAATTCATAAGCAAAAGTAGATGAAGAAATGAAACATGAAAAGGGCTAATGGTGATGCTTGAATACTTCTTGACTTTCAAAATACTTCAATGATCTGATGGCAGAGTATAAACATTGTTCATACTTACCTACAAAACCACTTTCCATTGATGTCAAATGGGGAGGTGTTGGCAGGAGAAATGAGGTTGAAAGGAGCAGTGATTCTCAAGAGAAATGTGAAGGATGACTCTCAGGGGGAGGAACATAGTGTTTACATCAATGCCAAAGGGGGAGAATGTTGGCAATGTTGGCATTGATGTCAATTGATCATAGTCATGTTGAAGAGGTCTCTTGATGTTGATTAGTTTGTCATATTGATAAGGTTGCTTGATGTTTGTCATTTTGATGAATTTGTTATGTTGATGAGGTGGATTGCTCAAGGTTGATTGTGTTGATTGTTTGTTGTACAAAGGCTGATCAAATTGATGTGCAAGAAGGGTAGAGGATGTCTTTCCCTTTTTCCAAGCAAAAAATAAAACCTCACGTTCACTCTTGATGATCACTTTGAAATTCAGCGAATTCATAAAAGAATAGATTCATTAAACAACTTATAACAAAAAGTAAACACTCTTGAACAATTTCAAAGCAAGAGCACCAACAAGCACTCAAAAGCTCGAAACTAAGGCTTTGCAAAGAAAAATCATGAAATATGGCTTATCACACTTGGATAAACAAAAAGCTCAAATTCAAAGAAAGTTACAATTTGTAGTTCAATGCAGGCAAACAACCAACACAAACCTAGAATTACCTACACAGGGAAAATAATCCAAACCATAGACAAATAAAACAAGGCTTGAGAGGCCACAAAACCCTGGATGTTTTTACAATCCAAACAAGTAAACATATCACAAATACTCACGAGACCACCCAGATCAAGTTTACAATGTCACAAAAACAAAATAAGCATCGATCACTAAAAGAAGCAATTGAACCAAACATGCAAATTTGACACAACAAACCAAAATTCCAAACAAGCTATAAGAGATCTCACAAATAAAAGGCCAATTCAACCAGATATGCAATAAAGTTTTTTTTTTTGACGTATTTGTCGCCCTACTTGAATTGTAGGAAGGTCTTTGGCATACCTTTTGGGGAAGGTTTTTCAATTTTTTTTTTGAGAGCTAGCCTCAAACCGAGTTCTAATTTGACCCTGCTTTTGTTGAGGAGGCTAAGGTCAAGTTCTGTTGGAGGCCGAGCTCTATCAGAGCCCGAGTTCTAGTTTGTTTTGGTTGGACGCTATGTCCTGGTTAGAGGTCGAGTTCTAGACTAATTTTTGGTTGGAGGCTGAGTCTTGGATAGAGGCTAAGTGTTAGCTCTAGAGCAGTGTTGGGTACAGGTAGATAGAGACTAAGTGCTAGCTCTAGAGCAGTGTTGGGTACAAGCTTCCAGGAGGGAAAACCTTCTTTTGAATAGATACTAAGCCTAAATATTGATTCTTGAACAATGAACAACTGTAAGTTAGTGCTTACTGAGGATTGGTGTCCTCATCTTCTTGACAAGTTGGAGCTTGCAATTTTGTAAGTTAGTGCTTACAGAGGATTTGTTGAAGAATGTAACTAGGTTTGGTGTTCATAATTGTATTTGAGTCATAATGAAATGTATTTATCAAAAGAAAGAAAAATATTTTTTTATTATTATTGTTATGACTTATTAAATCATGAGTTTCATGCTTGGGTCATCATATTTTAGGTCACAGCCCCCATTGAGGACTTCTAGGTTTTTTCTCGATTCATTAGAGTCATTGTCCATTTAAAGAGACCCTTCTTGGTCTTTTGAATCATGTAAAAAGAATTAATATTGAGTAAAATAAGTCATTTGTCACCTCCACACCAAGTCAGCCCTTTCCTGATCAAGTCGGCCTACATGAGGGTAATTCGAACTCTAGAAAAGGGTATATATACAAGCAGTTCGATTCATTTGGAGCACATGCTCACACAAGGTCGATATCCAAGAAGGGGAAGCAGAAAAAGTGCGAAGTTGCAGAAGGAGGAGATTTGCTGGAGAAGGAAAATCAAAGTTTTCTGGGTTGTCTCTCTCTCACATGTGTGGATTTATTGGGTTATTTACTAGGTTGAAATTTTGCTACTGGGAAGGTCGAAATTCTAGATTCTGTCGGGTCGAAGTTACTACTGGGTCGAGGTTATTGCTAGGTTGATGTTATTGTTGGGTCGAAGTTTACTCGTTGGAGAAGTCAAAATTCTAGTGCTGCAAGATCGAAGTACTAGGTCGAAGTTGTTGCTGAAAGGTTATCATCTGAAGAAGAAAGGAAGGGCTAACTTGGTGATTGGAGGAAGTCTGTGTCTTGGTCAAGGAGTCTTGGATCATCTCGTGAAACTATTAAAGGAAGAGTTATTGACTGGGTTTTCCCCTAGATAGCGGTTTTGCCCTGGCTATCTACCTACATTTGATGTCTGTGATCTTTGTTTTATTGTTTGGGTATTTTCTTGATGAACTAAAGTAAAATAAGAACATAAGAATATCACAAGTAATTATCAACATAAATAAAATCTTTCTGCCTTTCTGATTTTCTAACAGTATTGGTGTCCTCACAAGTGGTTGTAATAAATTGAAGATTGTTAGAAAAGGATTCAAGTGTTTTTTCTTTAAGTTTGGATTTCCACTTTAATCTTTGTGTTCATGCATTGTTTTGATGATTGATTATGTGATGAGATTTCAATTTTAAGATCAATAAAGTGAAAAGAATTTAAATCTATGTGATATTGATTCACACCCCTTAGTATCATTGTGTATTTCCAACAACAAGAGAAGCATACTTAAAACTCTCACAAATCGATGAAGTTTGTAGACCCTGTGTACAACTTTGGAGACCCTACTTCAGTCCAAAGATTCTGCTCCAAGCTTCTTGATCCAATCCCCTATGCACATGCACCACCAAACAAGACGATGTTTTGCAACCACATCCATTTATAAAAGAACATCAAATATGCGGGAGAGAATTTTCAAATACTTTCATTAATTAAAATAGCAAAAGTACATTATACCTTAGCGGATCGACGAACACCCCCTTGATCCTTGACATGACCCTTCCCTCGATTTACTATAATATTGGGCTCATCCCACTTGCAAGAGAATTTTCGATAGAAATCCACCAGCATTACTGAGCTACATTCTCTCTTTTATATACCCTTTTCTCTTGACAGGGTCTCTATATATAGGATTTTTCCCAAACTCAGGAGGATGTATCTAGAGACCTAGTTCCATGAGAAGTTAGGAAACTTCCACAATGATTGACCTGCAGTGAATTCATGAACAAGTGGGTCGATCTGATCTCCTCGGGAGTGACCTATTCTAGAAAATTGACCTCCATTGCTCCCATGCCAAAGGTAAGTAGGGTACCAGGTGTCAGGATGTCCCATAGCAAGGGAGTGATGGGTGTTAGGATGCAAGCCTATGGGAGCGATGGGTTGATAAAAGTGGACAGTCAAGAAGGGATAAGGATGCATTTAGGACAACAAAATAGAGGCTGAAACTAGGGTTTCTTTGCCTGACATAAGGTGGGAAAAATGGGCTATAGTACCTGGTAATAGATTCTTAGAATGAAGATTATGGAACACTACATCAAAGGAGACCTGGCATTTGGTGAAGGTTGTTAATTTGCATTGTTGTCTTGTAATTTTCTTGAAGTGGAAGCATTTCGGTTAGAGATGAGTGGAAGCATTTCAGTCAGAGATGAGTGGAATTGCGTAAGCTGATGAGGCCATTTCTAACTGCTGAAGGAGAATGACTCTGGATTTGACTGGTTGTATATCCCGGAGGTCTCCAAGTTGAGAATAGAGTGCCTTGCATTCATCCTACACTTGGTGGATGAATTTCCAGTGTTGAATGAGGATGTCCAACATTGTCTCCACCTGTGCTTCCATGTTTGAAAAGCAAATTTGAAGAAGGTGAAGAGAAGAATCAAGCTCCTCAATTTCTCTAGATTGCTAAAGAAGGGCTGACCAGAGATCCTTAAACTTTCATAGATCCATGAGACCTAAATCCGCGGTGTAATTTGGTTGTAGCAGTGAAGGGAAGCTCAAAATAGGGAGGGAGTGAAGTAAGCTGGTGGGGAACAAAGACCAAATATGAAGATGTTGCGTGTTAACATAAAGGCACCAGTAATCCATACTGGCCATAACTTCCTTTCCCATCACAGATAAGGCCCTCATTCCATAGTAATTGCTAGTTCGAACAAGAGAATTCATTGCTACTAAGAAAATCCCCACCATGATCCTGGGAAATATGTGGGTGTGGCATAGGGGGATGCCTACGCCGAGTTATTAACTGAAGCTGGCGGGGTATGTGTCAAGTGCATGATGTGAGGGTGGTGGAGAGAAGCCACGTGGAATCCAAATGAATGCATAGAAATTAGAGAGGGGTCCAATAAGGAATTGGGAGGGTGGAATGATGACTACTGATTAGTATATCCCCTATTTTTTGGAGAACCATGTTTGCTTGGTGATCGACTTAGGAGTTATATATTTAGAGAACATGGAAGAATGAAACTTGATGTATCAATTGTAGGGCCAATTGAATTCGGTGGAAAATCGATCTCAATCTAGCATTCAAGGGAGTTGTGCCCATATGAAGGTGCCAAATTTTATTTTTGGAGTCTCTTGCGATGATGAGATTTTGGATGGCAGTGGATGAGGCTAGTTTTACGTCTTCATACAAAGCATAAACTTCAGCTTGGTTGCTAGAGGCTGGACCGAGATTCCATGAGAAGGTTAACTCAATGTTTCCTCTTGGGTCAAAAAGAACTCCTTCTATTGAAAACATTTAGCAAGAAAGACTCAATTTGACTTTAGCCTTAGTCAAATTGAGTAAATCAAATTTCCACATCAGCAGGACAACTTTGAGGCAGTTAACTAGTGTGACATAGATCTTGTCACTCAGTTAGCTCAGTAAACTCGAGTTAGAGGGCTTGGAGTCAGTGATGCATGTGTGATTACTAAATTTTAGTAATCCAATTCAGTTATTTTCAGTTGTAATTAGTTAACTGACCTCTAACTATTGATAGAGTTAGTTGAAGGTTAGTTGTGCCATGGGACAACAGTCTAGCTCAAAGATCTGTCAGTTAATTGATCAGTGAGCCCAAAATAGCTAATGCATGCAAGGAATTTGAGTTCCTCAGCTAAAGTGGAGATGACAAGGCAGCGTAACATCAGTTGTAAACTAGTTTGAGTGTACAGGTGGTTCCATGAGGTCAGGTGATCCATCCTTGGGAATTGCACAATCAGTTTGGAGGAAATTCCTATCTTTTAGGGGCTAATTTCCTCAGGATATGCGCAAGGAAATAGGAGGCTTTGTGAGCAACTAATTGGCTAAGTGTTGGCTAGTGTTTCTCATTGAGCAAAGCAGATATTTATTCTTTTGCAAGTTGAGCTCAGAGCTAGAGCTAGCAATTGTAATAATTTATTTATTCAATTGATTAATGCAAAGAGGCTTGAGGGGATTTTCCCAGTTGGGTTCCCCTAGAAATCACTGTGTATTTGTGGTTTTGCTTATTGCATGTCTATGCATGTTGTTCTAAATTGTGATTTCCATTTCGCAAATCAGTAGAGTAGAATTGTGTCTCTTGTTTTTTAGTTTGAAATCTTGAGCAGTTGCAATTTCTATCAAATTTCTACATGGTATCAACCCTGAAATCACATTAAAACTAATATTTCGAACTTGTCTCTTAGGAATTTCGATTTGGTAGCTTCAGTGAAACAATTTTTCTTCGGGATTGGGAGAATGTCTTTCAACGGACTGAGATTGGAGTATGCCCTGGAGGCTAGCTTGCATTTCATAGCTTGGAAGGATCGAATGGAAGCAATGCTCGATGACAATGGTGTGTTAGAATATGTTAAAACTGACATTGCAAAACCCTAGCAATCTGATGCACAATAATTAGCCCAATGGAAGAAGGATGTTGCAAAGGCCAGGAGAATTCTTCTGGAAGGTGTGAGGGACCATGTGGTCTCTAATCTCCATGGCAAAGAGATACCATTTGCCATGTCGAAGACACTGACTAAGCTATTCGAAAATAGCAATGACCATAGAAAATTGGCCTTGAAATACAAACTTCGAAGCATAAGAATGCAGAAGAATGATACTATTCCACAATATCTCTCTAGGTTTGCTCAAGTTCGTGATGAGCTTGGAGGGGTTGGGGTGAATGTTGCAGAAGATGACTTGGTAAGCGTAGCTCTTCTAGGCCTTCCAAAATCTTAGCAGAGCTACTAGGACTCTGTGAATGTAAGGGAAAAATTACCAAGTTGGGAAAGGTTGTGGTCCGATTTGGTTTAAGAAGAGTTTAGGAGAAATAACAAAGATGGAGCATCATCCAAAGTTGAGGATGAAGAGAATTTTTCCTTGCTCGGAAAGGGGAAGAATGGCAAAGGGAAGAAGACCCAGAGAAAACCTGAATCTAGCCAAAATAATGGCAAGAAGAAAGACTTGATCAAGATAGACTGCTTCCATTGCCATGAATTCAGACACTATGCAACAAAATGTCCACATAAGAAGTCTACTAAGAAGCCTTCAGGAGGAGCAACAGGTGAAGCGTTCGCTTTACAATTCAATTTAGACTTCACCCTAATAGCATGCATGGACAAAACTGTTATGGGGAGTGTGTGGTACCTTGATTCTAGTGCCTCGTTCCATATGACAAAGTGCAAGGAGTTTTTCAGTAGCTTGGAGGAGAAGGATCTCTGAATGCATATCGAAATGGGGGATGATGGGAGGTACAATGCTATAGGAATTGGCACTTTCACCTTTGAGAGGGAGAAAGCCTCTCCTCTTCACCTCAAAGATGTTATGTTTGTACCTGGGCTGAAGAAGAACTTGATCTCTGTAGCAGTATTGGAGGATCGTGGCTATGATGTTATTTTCAGTAAAGAGAAGGCCTTTTTGAGACACATAATTGTCGGGCAAGTGAAGCAAATCAACGTTCGTGTGAAGGAACTATACAAACTTGATGTGGGAGATTGCACTGCATTGAGCAATAAGGCTGAAAAAGTGTCGAGTTGAGATGTTGGAGAACTCTGGCACGTGAGATTGGGTCATCTACACCATGGTGCCTTAAAAATCATGCAAGAAATTACCACCGGTCTCCGTTGACCAAGAGGATGTTTGTAAGGGCTGCACATTGGGGAAATATGTCAAATCCATTTTAAATAGCCGAGATAATAGAGCAGATGCAATCTTGGAGCGAGTGCACTTTGATGTTTGGGGACCCTTTTCTACAACCTCCACAAAAAAACATAAGTACTATTAGATATCATTTTTTGGGATTCAAATATGTTAAGTAAGTCATTTATCTATGACCATTTCCATGGGAGGTAGTCATAATTGACTAATTTCTCATTATTTTTGAATAGTCCCGTTAGCACTCATTGCATCGGGTGATGCTCATAGGGGTGAAGAAGTAGGATTGAAACTAGTGAAACGAATCACATAACGTCAATCATCATTTCTGGGGCTTGCACCTGGTAACTCGGACTTCCCAGTAGGTCACCCATCCCAGATCGCCTCTGGCTCAAGAGCTCTTAATTGTGGAGTTTTTCCCACAATCAAACCCACTTAGCTTGCTACCTGTTAAGCTTTGGTATGTTCTATGCTAGAGCAATTTATTTCAATTTTGACAGTTAGCTTAATATATTTTCCAGATTAGCAATCACATCAACATTAAAATAAACTGCAGATAGAACATAAATATAAATCGCAGAAGACAAGCCAAGACAAGAGGACATAAGATGTGGCGCTAGCCAGGGACAAACCCCAATGTGGGGAAATCCTTGATCAATTCTTCTTATATGTTCTTCAGTAGTTCAATAGAGAGAGAGATAGTACATTTACAACAGAAGTCAATACTTTGACTTATCTAGATAAGATCATAGATAATCTCTACATGAGATCAGTTGAAGACATGTTGCTTCAACTGATTCTCTAAGGTGACTCCTTCACCTATCATTATGTTGCATCTCGTTATCATGTTGCACCTCACCGTGCTGCACCATGCTGCACCCATCATCACCATGCTGGACCTCACGCTGCTAATGTCCTAGTGTTTTAGCATTGCTGTAAATAGTGCCACTTCTACACCATGCTTACTACTGTCCCAATATACTTGTTGCAATGTACTTGTTGTTGTCCACGCTTTAACATGCTGCTGCTGTCCATGATTCTTCATGCTTGCCGCTGTCCCATGTTGCAGTTGTCTTATGTGTCGCAAAGCTTGCAGTTGTCCCACTTGCAGCTGTTGGCATTATGATTCAGGTGTTGTCCTTGATGGCAACTCACTCAGATGAAAAGATCCAAGTATAGCGGGCAAACAACAAAGAATAATAGATCAGTCTTCACAGAATGAAGAAAGAGAGGTATATGCAGGTTCTTCATTGACCAAGCTGCGTATACATGTAGGTTCACTGTATACAAGTCGCGTATACGTACACACACACTTTCACAAAAGGAAAAGAACGTATACCTTGGAAAGCTAAGTTTTTGGTCCGAAGTATTTGGTCCATGGCATTTTGATCCATGGCATTGGTTCAAGGTATCGGGTCCAAGGTATTGACCCTAGGTATTTGATCCAAGGTATTGGTCCTAAGTGGTTTTGGTCCGTGGTATTGAGAAAGGCCTACAAACTATAAAAGGAGGAGAAGATCATTAGGCCAAGGAGTGCAAGTTTCGAATATCTGATGAAGTGTGAGATCTAGTATGCAGGTTATTGGGTTATGGTGCATAGCTGGATCTGAACCAAGGATGAACCTTAGTTGATGATGAGGAATCAGATCTAATGATGAATCGGGATCTTAAGGTGTAAAATGAACTATCTTTTGTGCTGAAGCTCATGTATATTCTAGATCTGAATACTGACGCATATATTATTTTGTAAATGATATGATCTAGGTATAACTAAAGTCTGGAATAGCTGCAGAACTCTGAATTTATATTTGCAGATGTATACGTTGGTTGGATTTGTGAAAAGCGCATGTACATGCAGGTTCGACACATGGAAGTAGCATATACCTTATAAAATATGTTTTAGTTGCTGCTGTTTGTTGTTGCAGTGATCTAGGTTCTGGTTTGGTTTCTGGATATTGTAGTTTGGTGACAGTACTCTGAATGATCAGATTGATGGGTTGTCGAAGTGAATGATTGAGTCAGTTGTGGATGGTTCAAAAGGTGATTGGTTGATTCAGATGTATTTGATGATTGAATGATGGATCTCTGAATGATCAGATTGATGGGTTGTCGAAGTGAATGATTGATTCGGTTGTGGATGGTTAAAAAGGTGATTGGTTGATTCAAATGTATTTGATGATTGAATGATGGATCTAGTCTGAAAATTTATGAAACGTGGTCCTTGGAGGAAGAAAGAAGGTCGTAGCCTTCTGTAGGTTAGCACCTACATACTAATAAATATATTGGCTAGTACAAGAGCTAGGGGGTTGTAGCTCCCTTCCAATAGAAGCTGGAGAACGAGAGAAGGTTGTAGCCTTCTGCAGGTAGAATCCTGCGTACTTGTATAAGACTGCACCAGTACAAAAATTGTCAACAGAATTTTCTTATTATTAAAAGAAGACAGAGACGACAGCAGCAGGTAGTTTTCACCCACATTGGGTTTCCACCTTAAATCTTGGTGTTCATGTGTGTTTTTTATGTGTTATGGTCTGTTCTGTTTTTACTACACCTGGTTACTGTTTATATGGTTAATGAAGTAGTGATGCACTGATTAAAGATCAACATATGATGAATCACAAGTTTGCTAGATATACGCTAGTTGCCTTAAACACAGTTGCGTGTACACGTGAGTTCCCTTAACTGAAGTAGCGTATATAAATATAATTATGGAAATGAAAAGTTATTGACTTGCTAATAATGATTCACCCTCCCCCCCCCAAGTATTATTTCCAACAATTGGTATCAGAGCGGGTCCTTCAGAAGAAGCTTGATTGCTTGAAGGAAGATCCATCATCATGAGTAATCAAGAAAGCGGGGGATCCATCAGACTGCCAATCTTTGATGGGAGCAACTTTGTTTATTGGAAGGTAAGAACCACAACCTATCTTCAATCACTTGGAACAGATGTTTGGGAAATCATGGAAGGAGGATATACATTTCCATTTGCAATTCCTACAGATACGGCAGATAAAAAGCAATATGAAACCAATGCCAAGGCTGTCAATACATTATTGGGAAGTCTGTCACAATTAGAGTTTGTCAAAGTTATGCAGCTCAAATCCGCTAAAGAAATATGGGACAAAATCGTTCTAAGCTATGAAGGAGAGTCTCAGGTAAAACGTGTTAAACTGCAAACTCTCAGAATTCAATATGAAACTCTCAAGATGCACAATGATGAAAGTATATCTAGTTACTTCTTACGTATAGATGAGATTGTTAATTGCATGAAGAATCTGGGTGAAGAGATAAAGGAAGTTACCTTAGTTGAAAAAGTTTTAAGACCCTTGTCTGCTAAGTTTGAATCAAAAGTATCTGCCATAGAAGAAAAGAAGGATCTACAGACTATTACTATGACACAGCTGCACGGAATCATAATTGCCTTTGAGATTAGAAAAGGAGGTCCATCAAATATGAGAGAAGCCCCATTTAAAGCTTCAACAAAAGGAAAAGAAGAACTCGATGAATCAGGACATCTTTAAGAAGAAGAAGAGGAAGTAAACTTTGTCAAGAAGCTTCAACGGGGTTCCGGAAGATTCAGAGGTAAACTACCTTTCAAATGTTTTGCCTATGGTAGAGTCCGTCATTATGCTGCCAAATGTCCTCATAAAGATAAGTATGATAAAGGGAAGGAATCTACTAAATGGAATAGAAAACAAAGTGTAAGTAAAAAGAGCTACTATACTCATGAAGATAGTGATGGTTTATCAAATAGTTATGAAGATGAAAATAGTAATGACTATAGACTTTTGATGGCTTATGAAGATGATTTTTTGGATGCTTTAGATGAAGATGACCTTTATGAAGAAATCTCTAAACTCAAAATCTATTTAGAAGAAAAGAATATGATTATAGATACCTTGACATACCAACTTGATGAAAGAGAAAAACACAATGAAAAACTAGAATGTGAAATTGTGGGTCTAAGAAAGGATCTTGAGAAAACAAAAGCTCTCAATCTTAGATTTGCTAAAGGATCAGAAACCTTAAATGAAATTATCAAGGTGCAACGTTCTCCTCTGATAAAGATAGGTCTTGGATATACTGAAGAAGCATTTCAAGCACAGAAGTCGTCAACCTCCACTAAAAGCTATCTTGATGCAGCAAAGAGCAGTGAACAGTGTGACAATCGTCAGCAAAGGCATAAAACAGATCACCAGGTAAATCAGGCTCAATTTACTTCAAGGATGAACAAAATCCACAACCAACCTCAAGTAAATCATACTCAATTTGCTTCAAAGATGAATATCAATAGAAACTACAATCACCAGGTCAGTAGATTTGATAATCGCAGAAACTTCTTTAATGGTCAATGTTTCTCATGTCATAATTTTTGACACAAAGCTACTCAATGTGTTGCTTACAAAACCATCATGACTAGAGAAGCACGAAATCAAAGAAATGTGACAGGGATCAAGAAAAGTTCCTATAATAACTTTTCTCTTGAAAATGAAATAGAATGCTCAATCTGTAACAACTTTGGCCATGAATAATTTGAATGCAGGAGTAAATTTTGGGAAATATATCAAAAGCAGCAAACTCCATTAAATCCCAAAATATGGAAAAAGAAAGAACCGCAAACAGAAAGATCTGGTATAGCCTTGTATGCAGAAGGACAAGAAAACCAGTGGTACATTGACAGTGAATGCTCAAAACACATGACAGGTGACAAAGAAAAACTACACTCATACAATGCCTTAGCAAAGGAAAAGAGTGTCTCATTTGGAAACGTCACTCCTGTGGTCATAAAAGGTAAAGGCTTTGTTTTCTTGAAAGAAAAAGTTAAAGCTGGGAATGTTATGTATGTTGATGGCTTAAAGCATAACCTGTTGAGTGTGAGTCAAATGTGTGATCAAAGAAATGAAGTAGTGTTTCGATCAAATGGATGTGTTTTTCATGAACTTGATACAGGAGAAACTGTGATTAAAGGTACAAGAACTCCAAACAACCTACATATACTCAAGGGAGGACAACAACAGTGCTATCTGAGCAAAAATGATGAAAACTAGCTATGGCACAGAAAGTTGGGATATCTAATCTTTTCTCAAATAAGAAAAGCATGCAGATTCCGGGTTGTTCGTGATCTTCCAGATATCAACATTCTTGAAAATACTATATGCAAATCATGTCGATTCGGTAAGCAAACCAAATCTCAATTCATTGGAAAGGAAGGGTCAGCTAGTAAGCCTCTTGAACTTGTTCATACTGATTTATGTGGACCATCAAGGAAAAAGTCACACCTCGTGGAGAAGAATACTTTATATTGTTCATTGATGATTTTTCCAGAATGTGTTGGATAGGTCTTCTAAAGCACAAGGTTGAAGCTTTTGAAAAGTTCAAAGCCTTCAAGGCTTTGGTTGAAAATGAATCAGATCGCAAAATCAATTGCCTCAGATCTGATCAAGGAGGGGAATTTACCTCGGATGAATTCTTTGACTTTTGTGAACAACATGGAATAAAAAGGCAATTCTCCACTGCAAGGACTCCTCAGAAAAATGGAGTGGTAGAAAGGATGAACAAAACTATTCAGCAAATGGCTCGAGCTATGCTAGATGAATCTGGAACTCTTGCAACCTTCTAGGGTGAAGCTGCATTCGTCGCCGTCGCTATTCTCAACCAAGCAATGTTCGGGTAAACATCACTCAAACTCCACATGAACTTTGGTATGGTAAGACTCCTACTGTAAAATATTTCAAAGTTTTTGGAAGCAAATATTACATCAAAAGGACTGATGAAAAGCTTGGGAAGTTTGAACCCAGAGCAGATGAAGGTATTCTTCTTGGTTACTCTTCTCGAAATAAAGGATATAAATGTTATAATAAAAGACTTGGGAAAACTATTGAAAGTATTGAGGTTGTGGTTGATGAAGTATGCAAAAATCCAAAACAAATAAAAATCGAAGATTATGACAATGAAGAAGATGAGGACCATTTTCCCACATCAAATCACACTGATTTTGAAGAAGAAACCAATGAAGCTCCAGAGGAAGAGATAACGGTAGAAGAAAAGACTCCATGCAGGTATGTTGAGAAAAATCATCCAAAAACTCAAATTTTATGGGAGAAAGGGGTAGGTGTGCAGACAAGAAGAACTATTGCAGAAGCCTCAAGCTATCTAGCATTACTATCTTCCACCGAACCTCAAAATGTAAATGAAGCATGTAAAGATGAATGTTGGGTCAAGGCCACGAATGAAGAACTTGAGCAAATTGAAAAGAATAATATTTGGGAATTAGTTCCTAGACCTCATGATAAGAACATCATAGGAACTAAATGGATATTCAAAAACAAGCTGAATGAAAATGGAGAAGTCATTAGAAACAAGGCCAGACTTGTTTGTAAAGGATATGCTCAACAAGAAGGTATAGATTTTTGAAGAAACTTTTGCACCTATTGCTAGACTTGAAGCCATAAGAATGTTTCTTGCTCTTTCTAGTTTTCAGAAATTCAAAGTATACCAAATGGATGTAAAATCTGCCTTTCTCAATGGAGACTTGGAAGAATAAATCTATATTGAACAACCAAAATGATTCATTTTTGGAAATGATGCAAAACTTGTTTGCAAACTCGGAAAGGCTCTCTATGGTCTAAAACAGGCCCCAAGGGCCTGGTATTATTGTCTTGACAAATATCTCCACCAACAAGGTTTTTCAAAGGCGTTAGCAGATAGCAATCTATATACAAAGATTGACACTGATAAATTGCTAATAATTGTTGTTTATGTTGATGATATATTTTTTGGTAGCAATGAAGAATCCATGAGTCAGAAAT
Organism: Pinus taeda; assembly: GCA_000404065.3. Lineage (NCBI taxonomy): Eukaryota > Viridiplantae > Streptophyta > Pinopsida > Pinales > Pinaceae > Pinus > Pinus taeda. The sequence goes on along the minus strand of APFE031734280.1, from coordinate 153,279 downwards.
TTGCTTCAGTAATGCAACAAGAATTTGAAATGTCCTTGCTTGGTGAGCTCACCTATTTTCTTGGTCTACAAGTTCAACAAAATAAAGATGGCATTTTTCTCTCACAAACCAAATATTTCAAATAGATCCTGAAAAAGTACGGCATGGAAGATTCTAAACCAGTATGTACCCCAATGGTAACAGGATGCAGTGTTAGCTCAAATGATGAATCAACAACAGTACATCAACCAACTTACAGATCCATGATTGGCAGTCTGCTTTATTTAACAGGTACCCGACCTGACATCATGCATGCAGTGGAAATAGTTGGAAGATTTCAAGCAAATCCAAAGGAATCACACCTTCAGGCAGTCAAAAGGATTTTCAAATATCTTCAAGGAACACAAAACTTTGGTTTATGGTATCCTAGAGATACAAATCTTACACTTCATGCATATACAAATGCAGATTGGGCAGGAAGTGTTGATGACAGAAAAAGCACTAGTGGTGGTGCATTCTACATGGGTTCTAGGTTAGTGTCTTGATTCAGCAAGAAACAAAGTTCAATTGCATTATCTATAGCTGAAGCAGAATATGTGGTTGCTGCATCATGCTGCACACAACTACTTTGGATGATGCAAACCTTGCAAGACATTCAGATCACATGTACACCCATCTTCATTCTATATGATAATACAAGTGCCATCAATATTTCAAAAAATCTAGTCATGCACTCCAAGACCAAGCACATACCCATCAAATATCATTTTCTACGTGAACAAGTGCTTGAACAAAAGGTCAAATTGGAGTATGTTCCCTCCAAAGAACAGGTTGCTAATATATTCACTAAACCATTGCCCAGAGAGACATTTGAATATCTCATACAAAAGCCGGGAGTAGTTGTTGCATCATCTTGCTATTAAATCCTACTTTCTTCTGAGAAAGGTGGTTATACGCGAGTTTCATGAAGCGTAGTCGCATACATACACTGGTTTCTGTGGGTACAGTCGCGTATATGTTGGTTTGAAGAAAAAGCAGTAAGCCAGACTCAGGTGAAAGGGGTTTGATATGGTTCAGTGAATTATCTGTTGTGCTTGATGATGGTTTCAATCTATTGATGACATGTGGAAATATGTTGGCTCTCATAAGTTGTTGATAACTTGATGTATATCTGATTGATGATGATGCCTTGATAACTCTTTTGATATATGCAATGATCAGATCTGACAGTGAACATCTGGCACAGGTTTAGGGGGAGCATATGCTTCTAATAATGCATTGTTGGCATTTGGTATCCACATATTTGTTTTTGATTCAGGTGATTCTTTTGATGGACATATACAGGTTGCTGGTCTGGATGCTGTTGACAGATGCTTTTGGAGCAGATCATACATGGTGTATGATAGTTGTTGATGACTATCATGGTCTTGTTTCAGATTTTGGTCTCTGTTATATATGTCATGTATATATCATTTAATGTCAAGGTCATGAAAATACCTAATTTGTAACCCCACTATGCATGGGACGGATGATGTAATGTTTTTTGTTTTTATCATGTGTAAACAATTGGTATATCCCCACTTGGTTGGGAGATGGATGTATGTATGAGTCATTGGGTGATAGGAAGGTCATTGGAGATGTATGTATAGAGTCATGTTATTCTTTTAGAACATCTTTTTGCAGACTTTGCTTGTGCTCAAGGGGAGCGTGGACTCGATCATGGGAACTCAATCAGCACACTCCAACATATCAGAGATTTCAGCATGTACTCATGGGGAGCATGACCCTTTGCTCTTGATGTCAAAGGGGGAGAGTGAGGGTGATGTGGTGTTGCCATCAAGTCCAAAGGGGGAGATTGTTGGCATTATGATTCAGGTGTTGTCCTTGATGGCAACTCACTCAGATGAAAAGATCCAAGTATAGTAGGCAAACAACAAAGAATTACAGATCAATCTTCACAGAATGAAGAAAGAGAGGTATACGTAGGCTCATCATTGACCAAGTTGCGTATACACGCAGGTTCACTGTATACAAGTCGCGTATACGTACACACGCACTTTCACAAAAGGAAAAGCGTGTATACCTTGGAAAACTAAGTTTTTGGTTTGAAGTATTTGGTCCATGGTATTGGTCCAAGGTGTTGACCCTAGGTATTTGATCCAAAGTATTGGTCCTAAGTGGTTTTGGTCCATGGTATTGAGAAAGGCCTACAAACTATAAAAGGAGGAGAAGATCACTAGGCCAAGGAATGCAGGTATCGAATATCTGATGAAGTGTGAGGTCTAGTATGCAGGGTATTGGGTTGTGGTGCATAGCTGGATTTAAACCAAGGATGAACCTTAGCTGATGATGAGGAATTAGATCTAATGATGAATCGGGATCTTAAGGTGTAAAATGAACTATCTTTTGTGTTGAAGCTCATGTATATTCTAGATCTGAATACTGATGCATATATTATTCTGTAAATGATATGATCTGGGTATAACTAAAGTCTAAAATATCTGTAGAACTCTGAATTTATATTTGCAGATGTATATGCTAGTTGGCTTTGTAAAAAGCACGTGTACACACATGTTCGACACATGGATTTAGCGTATACCTTACAAAATCTGTTTTAGTTGCTGTTGTTCGTTGTTGCAGAGTTCTGGGTTTTGGTTTGGGTTCTGGATACTGTAGTCTGGTGACAGTACTCTGAATGATCAGATTGATTGGTTGTCTAAGTGAATGATTGATTCGGTTGTGGATGGTTCAAAAGGTGATTGGTTGATTCAGATGTATTTGATGATTGAATGATGGATCTAGTCTGAAAATTTATGAAACGTGGTCCCTGGAGGAAAAAAGAAGGTCGTAGCCTTCTGTAGTCAGCACCTACATACTAGTAAATATATAGGCTAGTACAAGAGCTAGGGGTTGTAGCTCCCTTCCAGTAGAAGCTGGAGAACGAAAGAAGGTTGTAGCCTTCTGCAAGTAGAATCCTACGTACTGGTATAAGACTGCACCAGTACAAAAATTGTAAACAGAATTATCTTATTATTAAAAGAAGACAGAGACGACAGTAACAGTTGGTTTTCACCCACATTGGTTTTCCACCTTAAATCTTGGTGCTCATGTGCGTTTCTTATGTGTGATGGTCTGTTCTGTTTTTACTGCAATTGGTTACTGTTTATATGGTTAATGAAGTACTAGTGCACTGATTAAAGATCAACATATGTTGGATCATAAGTTTGTTGGATATATGCTAGTTGCCTTAAACATAGTTGCGTGTACAGGCGAGTTCCCTTAACTGAAGTAGCGTATATAAATCTGATTATGGAAATGAAAAATTATTGACTTGCTAACACTCATTCACCCCCCCCCCCCCCCCCCTCTTAGTATTATTTCCAACAGCAGTTGTCCTAGTGTCATTGCAGCTTCCCCATGTACTATGTTGCTGTTCCATAATATGACTAGCAACACTGAGTTATAGAGTCTACACCAACATGCCCAAATAGTCTACAATTAGGCCATGGTATCACCTACAGCAATGTGGTATTATGACAACAGTTAAAGTGACTGCAACTAGGTCTCTTTGGGTAGTGAATAAGAGTCTTTACAAGACTGATAAGGGACCTCTCTTAACAACGGAGTGGGGCTGCGGCTGTCCTTAAATAGGATGCTTCCCTCCACGCTGCTCCTTGAGGGCAGTTCCAAGCCCAACATATGGACTTGTCACCCTAAAATAGTTGTTGCACCCTCCAACAAACCCTCCTTGCCTTGGCCTCCAAGAATAGTCACTCTGTGCTCTAAATGGACCCCTGAAATAGCCCTCAATTGACTTCGTTGTTTAGACTTCTCCTTGTTGCGGCTAGGGCTTGCTTTAGTTGTAGTTAAGGGCTTCTTCTACCTTTCCTCTTGCGATAAATGTGGCCTTTCCTTACTACGGAATTATGGCCTTCTTTTTGACAGAGGATAGATGACCTTAGATTAGGTCTCTCTAGACTGCGTTTTAGGCCTCCTTTAGATAGTGGATTAGGGCTCCTTTTGGTTGCAAATTGGAGCTCCCTTTGACTATGACTAGGGCTTCCTTCTATGACTGCAGCTAGGGCTAGATCTCCACTCTAGGACTGCAGCCAGATCCTCCTCTTCATCTGTAGTTAGGGCATCTTAAGACTTAGGCCAGCATATACTCTTAGGATCTCTCTTCCCACCAAAACCCAAAGACAAGTGGAGAGGAAGAGATCACAAGAAGAGTGTGTACAAATGACTTGCAAGCCACCTCTTTTTATACTAAAACGTTGAGCACAAGTGGGGTTTATTTGGTTGCAGGTTGACCTTGGCAAATTGTCCCATATCACAAATAAATTCGTATCTCCATGAATACTTATCGGAATCGGATGATCATTAGATCAATCCTACACCTCTCAATGATAGGGATCCAAGAAAAATATCAGCTGCCATTAATAAGATGACCCACAGGGAGTTAGGCCCTAGTTGCCAATTTTAACACTACCCCATTTGCAAAACCTTAGCAAGTATTGTTCCTCGTGAACCATTCAAGTAGAGTTCCCTTCACTCTTTTGTTTAATATGTTATTTTTATTGATGATTTCTCTAGAAAATGTTGGATCTTCATGCAAAAGAAGGATGAAGTTTTCTCAAAATTTGTTGAATTCAAGGCATTGGTTGAGGAGGAGATTGGGAAGAAGGTGAAGGCTCTTAGGAGCAACAATGGAGGTGAATTTGTTTCACATGTTTTCGAGGATTTCTATGCGAAAGAAGGTATTGTAAGGGAATTGATAGCACCTCATAACCCACAGTAGAATGGGGTAGCGAAGAGGAAGAACAAGAGCATAGTGGGAGCAACAAGGCCCATGTTGCATGATCAAGGGCTACCATTGCATCTATGGGTATAAGCATGCAACACAACTGTCTACTTGCAGAACCAAAGTCCTCATACAATACATGGCATGATCACATTGGAGGAAACTTTCTATGGGAGAAAGCCTGATGTGTCTTATTTCATAATTTTTGGAGCTTCAATTTATTGTCATGTCTCCAAGAATTCGAGGAAGAAACTTGAGCCTACAACAGAGTTGGGAGTTTTTGTAGGATACACCGAAAGTCAACACAATTACTGGGTGTATTTGCCTTCATTGAGGATGACAATTGTGAGGAGAGATGTCAAGTTCAATGAGGTGAAGGTTATGAGATGCTCTCTGGAACAAGAGCTAAGTATCCCATCGGAGCAGGAGCTTCTAGCTCCAAAGGAGGAGCCTCAGGAGGTTGTGGGGCAATCACATGCACCGGAGCACACAGGAGACAGAGTGGAGGCACCCACTCAACCAAAATCTTCCAGAGAAGGGAGAAAGAGAACTAAAGAAGCTGATAGATTATTGCAAGATTTAAGGGAGAATGTGGGAGCCCCCACATCACAATGTAGGTAGAGGAGGTCACCTGATAGGTACACTAGTTACATGGCTCTCACAACTGAGCTCATTGAGATAGAGCCTTCTTCATTTGAGGAAGCAGTTTCTCAACTTGGTTGGGTTAATGCCATGGTGGAAGAATGTGAATCCATCATGAAGAACAATGTATAGGAGTTGGTGCCGAGACTAGTAGGGAAATCATTGGTTGGCTCTAGATGGATCTACAAATTGAAGCGTGCAGCTGACGGGAGCATTGAGAAGTACAAGGCCAGATTTGTGGCCAAAGGATTCTCTCAGATAAAGGGGGTGGACTATGAGGAAACGTTTGCACCAATTGCAAGTTATTCCTCAATCAGATCCATTCTAGCATTGGCTATGCAGATGGGGTGGAAAATCCACTAGATAGATGTGAAGACCGCCTTTCTCAACAGTGTTGTTGAGGAGGAAATTTACATAGAGTAACCAGAAGGATTTGAGACATATGATCGAGAGGCACATGTGTGCAAACTTAGGAGAGGATTGTATGGTCTCAAATAGGCGCCCCGAGCATGCTAAACTCTGATCGACAGTTATCTCAGTGGATTGGGCTTCACCAAAAGTGAAGCAGATGTGAACCTTTACCACATTGTGGTAGATGGTAAGTTGCTTATTCTTGTTTTGTATGTTGATGATTTAATATTGATAGGTGACGAGCAACTGATCCTTTCTTGCAAGGGAATTTGAGATGAAAGACATGTGCCTTAGGCATTACTTCCTCGAGCTGGAAGTTTGGCAAGGAGATGGTGAATTGTTTGTGTCTCAAGGGAAGTATGCCTCTAAAGTACTTAAGAGATTTCACATGGAGAGTTGTAATCCCATGCACACACCTCTAGCTACAAACTGGAGGAAGGAGAATGCCTCTTCAGGTGAAGAGGTTGATGCTACCATTTATAGGAAACTCGTGGGGTCTTTGATGTATCTTGTGAACACAAGACCTGACATGTGCTATCCAGTAAACCAACTAATTCAAGCTATGGTGAGGCCTACCAAGTTGTATTGGAAGGCAACAAAGCATGTGTTACAATACCTCAGAGGCACTACTGAGTATGGATTATGGTATAGGAGGATAGAGGGAGTGAAGCTCCAAGGCTTCACCAATGTAGATTGTGTAGAGAGTCCATCAGATAGGAAAAGTACTTTAGGTGCTATCTTCAGTGTTGGGTCTGCAGCTATTTATTGGTACAGTAGGAAGCAGAGGTCTGTGGCGCTCAACTCAGCAGAGGCTGAATACATGGTTGCAAGTCAAGCAACATGTGAGGCCATATGGATGAGGAAAATACTTGTCGGTATTTTCAGTCAGGAGATGGATTCGACAATGATATATTGTGATAATTAGAGTTGCATTAAGCTCTATGAGAACCCGGTATTTCATGACAGATCCAAGCACATTGATAACTGGTATCATCATTTGTGGGACTGTGTGGAGAGGAGAATTATGTTGCTGCAGTACAATCCAACTGAGGAGCAAGATGCTAACATCTTGACAAAGGCATTGTCAAGAGGTAAATTCAAATTCCACAAGTGCAGGATAGGGGTGGTGAAAAATCCCTTTCTTGCTAAGAGGGAGTGTTGAAAAAATGTAGTAAGAAAGGCTCAATTTGACTTTAGCCTTAGTCAAATTGAGTAAATCGAATTTCCACATCAGCAGGACAACTTGGAGGTAGTTAACTAGTGTGACATGGACCTGGTCACTCAATTAGTTCAGTAAATTCGAGTTAGAGGGCTTGGAGTTCAATTATGCATGTGTGATTGCTAAATTTTAATAATCCGGTTCAGTGATTTTCAACGTTATTCAGTTAACTGACCTCTAACTATTGATAGAGTCAATTGAAGGACAGTTGTGTCGTGGGACATCAGTCTAACTCAAAGATCTGTCAGTTAACTGATCAATCAACCCCAAATAGCTAATGCATGCAAGGAATTCGAGTTCCTCAACTAAAGTGGAGATGACAAGGCAATGTAACATCAATTGTAAACTAGTTTGAGTGTGCATATGTTACATGAGGTCAGGTGATCCAGCCTTGGGAATTGCGCAATCAATTTGGAGGAAATTCCTATCTTTTAGGGGCTAATTTCCTAAGGATTTGTGCAAGGAAATAGGAGGCTTGGTGAGCAAATAATTGGCTAAGTGTTGGCCAGAGTTTCTCATTAACCAAAAAAGACAATGATTCTTTTGTAGGTTGAGCTTAGAGCTAGAGCTAGCAATTGTAATAGTTTTTCTATTCAACTAATTAATGCAAAGAGGCTTCAGGGGTTTTTCCTAATTGGGTTCCCCTAGAAATGACTGTGTATTTTGTTGATTTGGGGTAGTATCGGATGTGCTCTAGCCACGAAATTTGGTGGAGAGGTTGGGGCACATGAGATCTCCAATACCCAGAAAGGGTTTGGGCAGATTCTAAGCAGATCATGAGATATTAAAATAATTAATATTCTTAATGGAGTCCCTAAGTCTAAACTTAGGGAAAATAAAATATTAATGTGTATTAATATGAATCTGTGTTAGAATGGTCCAAAAGACATGGATCAATCTAGATCTAATCTTAGTCGTTGATTAGGGACTTAATCTCGGCCGTTGAGATGTCAGCAGGAAAAGTATAAGAGGAGGCTTGAGGGTCACTTGGTGAAGACACCAGGGTAATCAATCATTCTATTCTCTAGAGTGGGGTTTGCTAAGAGAGATAGAATCAGTGATCGGGAGAGCAGCTGAGGGGCATTGACTACAGAGGAGTAGAGAAGGCAGAGATTGTGCTAGGAGAGCAACGTAGCAGCCAAGGGGAGTGATGCAGAGCCAGCAAGGGCTGACACAGGGCCACGCAGAGGCAGCCAAGTGCTGTGCAGAGCACCAAAGAGGCCAACGTGTCTGATGCAGAGGCCCAGAAAGTTGACATAGGGTCTCCTGGGGCTGACGCAGGCCTAGAAAGGTTGACGCAGGGCCATTGTGAGACAGAGAGGGGTTGATGCAGTCCATTGGGCAGACGCTAGGGTTGCAGAGTAGTTTTGTGCTGAGGAGTTGCTGGAAGGATTTTCCAGGGTTTCAACTAGGAGATTTCTCTCAAATTGTGAGGTATAGATGCTAAGGAAATTCTCTGTTGGGTAGGTCAGTTTTGACACCCAGATTGTACTCTGATATTGCTTGATAAGAAAACCCTCAGATAGCTACATCGCTTTTCCCCCATTGGGTTTTTCCGGGGACATTGTTCCAAAAATAATGGTGTCATGTGGTGTGTTTGTTCTTGTTTCTTTTAGTTGGTGATCTGTAATATGTTGAGCACGCACTAGTGTTTATTTTCAGTATTTACTTTGTAAATAACTTGTTAAAAAAATAAATAACTAGTAGGTAGGAATAAATAAGAAAAAGTGCATGAAGGGTTTCTAAATTAAGTAAACTTAGAAACTTCAACATGGTATCAGAGCGTGACTGCAGATCACAAGAGGACTAAAAGACATTAGCTGAGCAGAGCAATAGCAACAGAAAAAAGCTGTCCCAAGGTGATAGAAGGTGTTTCTAGCAGTGCAGAAGCCAAGAAGTGTGTGCAGAGCCAGCCAGAGCCATGCAAAAGAAGTCGGGAGTTGCGCAGAGCCTCAGAGAGGCCAACGTTGTTGACGCAAAGGGCCAAACGGTTGCCGCAGGGCATCCCAGGGCTGCCGCAGACCCATCTGGGGTGACGTAGAGCCAGCGTGAGGCAGAGAGGGGCTGTCGCAGTTCACAGAGAGGCAGTTGCTGGAGTCTAGAAGGCTGCAGAAATATTGCAGAGTGGAGTTGGTGAGGTACTGTAGTCATAACAGTACTTGACAGAGCAAGGCTAGAGGAGTTGTTACCGAGGGTTTCTAGCCGAGGAACCTGGATCAGCAGTGCAGTTGCACAAGACGATCAAAGTAGGGGGCATCTTGACAAGCGGCAGAAGGATTTCCAGGAGGGAAATCAAGACTCAAAGGGAGTCTAGAAGAGAATTTCCAGACGGGAAGTAGAGACTCAAAGGAGTCAAACAGAGAACTTCCAGGAGGGAAGTAGAGGAGTGTCATGGCACTACACGGGGTAAGAGATTAGGATAGACTGGACGGAGCATCGAACTTCGCAGTTTGGAAGGCCAGAATCTTATCAGTGCTTGACAGGAATCATGTCAAGAACTTCACCTTGAAGGTTATAGCTATCCCAGTCGACCCTAATGATAACGACAAGTACGAAGAGGCGATGGCAAGGGCCAAGTGCATTATCCTTGACAGGGTCAAGAATCATGTGGTACCACATATATCCGAGAAGGAAACGACAGTTGAGATGTGGGAGGCTCTCAAGAGCCTGTACCATCATACTTCTGTGCAAAGAAGAATGCTGCTCAAGAACCAGATGAGGTCGTATCAGATGAAGAAGGGTCAATCGATTGACACCTTGCTTGGAGGACTGAATGAGATACGAGACCAGTTGATTGCTATAGGAGCGACACCGTATCAGGAGCTTATGGTGAGGACAACCCTGAATGTTGTTCAAGAAGATTGGGAAGTGTTTGTCTAGAGTATCCTGGGCAGAGGGACTCTCCCACCTTGGGAGGAGAGGTGGGCAGCTCTTCGCCAGGAAGAGATTAGATGGCAGTCAAAGACAGGTAGCATCAACAAAGGGATCAAGGTCAAGCAAGAGGAGGAGGATGTGGCCCTAGCATATGAGGGAAAGCAGGAGAAGCGGAAGAAGAAAGATCTCTCCAAGATCAAGTGCTTCCACTGTGGGGAGATGGGTCATTATGCGATCCAATGCCCAAGAAAGAAGAGTAAGGGAGAGTCTTCTAAGACTAAGGCAGCGCCAACACGAGCAGAGAAGGAAGTTTTGACAGATGATGACTGTGTCATGAGTGCACACGCACCACTTAAGCGGAAGTGGAGAGACATCAAGCTGTAGTCAGATGGACTACAGGTGATGAGGGGCAGGATCCTTGAGGTACCCAGCGTCTTGGATTAGACCTTGCTACGGGAGCCCCGACAAGGAGTAGCAGGACTGGCTGGGTGGGTCTAGACGGATGCGGATGGAGCGGCAGAGAGAGCTACAATGCAGGAGTCCCAAGACAGCGCAGAGCTAGCAGGATGCAGCAGTACGAGAGGCACAGGAGTGTTGCACTAGTGCAAGAAGGCACAACAAGGTGTGCAACGGTGCGAGATGCAGGGAGTTGTTGTAGCAGCGCAGAGGTCAGAGAGAGGGAGCTTTAGCATCAGTGGGTGTTTCTAGCCCAACAAGGAGGTCAGTTGGGAGATCAGTTACTTACTTCTCAGTAACTGAGTTGCAATGTAGTAGTGGGCAACACGATGCAACATGATGAGAGGAGGTGCAATGCAGATGCAGTGCTGGAAGGACTAGCAACAACACGGATGCAGAGGGAGTTGTCGTACAGATGCAGCAGTGGTAGTGGCAGAACCATGGGCAGCAGTGCAGAGGATGTTAGGCAGGAAGGCCTAGCATCAGCACAGGTACTAATGCCGAATGATTAGAGTAATACTCAATGAGGAGTATTGCTAGAGCACAATCCTCGCTAAGAGGGAGTGTTGATTTGGGGTAGCATCGGATGTGCTCTAGTCACGAAATTTTTTGGAGAGGTTGGGGCACATGAGATCTCCAATACCCAGAAAGGGTTTGGGTAGATTCTAAACAGATCAAGAGATATTAAAATAATTAATATTTTTAATGG